>JXCR01147418.1:5783-15789 GCA_002079205.1 Phalaenopsis hybrid cultivar
ATTGAACTTCACATTAGAAACTTTATCAGTAGAATTAGCTAATTAAGAGTTTGTTAAAATTTCATATTTATTTCAATTGCCAATTAGTGACAAATAAGCAATTTGAACTGTATTATTGTGATTAAGTATTGATTTTCTAAATCCTAGTTCCTAGTGTCTAGTATTACTCCTTGTGGGATCGATATCCAGGACTCCATTAGAGTCATGTATTACTTGAGCGATACGTATACTTGCGTTGATAAGTGTGACTTTGTAATTATTGAATATTTTATACACATTTTTTATCAAATCTATAACCGTTGTCAAGTTTTTAGCATTGTTGCTGGGGACTTAAATCTTCTAGCAACAGTATCAAATTCTTGTATTTTTAAGTATATATAAAGTCACTGTCAAGTTTTTGGCACCGTTGTCGGGGACTTAAATCTTCTAAAAATAGTATCAAATTCTTGTATTTTTAATCATATATAAAGTCATTGTTAATTTTCCATGTTTATAATTACAACTCTTTAACATTGCAATTGGGTTCCCATTTGCAATAACAATTGTTCTATTGATAACTTTTTCTCCTTACTCTGCAAATTATTAAAAAATAGAGGGTAATATGGTTTATAAGTTTGATTTCCTTGATTGTTGGAGTTTCCCAATGGGTTCGCAGCATTGTTTCCCCATTGCAGATTTGCAACATTAGAGTTATTGTTACTACAACTAAAATTTGGATGATTCTTCCAACCAAGATTAGAATAATTGACAATAGGATTATTAGATTGATTATTTATTGCATTTAAGGTCTTATAAGAAGATTGAGATTCTATCACTTGTCTCAATGAGTTTTTCTTAAGCACAGGTGATGTCTGAGAATAATTCATTCCATATTGATCTATCTTCTTTGATATAACAACTATTTGGGCAGCTAACATAGATATTGCATCATAATCATGAATACTAGCTACTTTTTTTGGATTTACCCTTTAAAAAGTCTATTGAAAATTATTAGTAGTCATCTCTTCAATTAAAGAATATGCTTCATCAAATGGTTTTGACATTAATGATCCACCAGCAGTAGCGTCAATTATCGATCTAAAAGATCCAACCAATCAATTATAAAAAGTTCGAATAATTAACCAATCTGATAATGCATGGTGTGGACACTTTCTAAGGACATCTTTAAAGCTTTCCCAAGCTTCATAAATTGATTCCTCTTCAAACTGACAAAAAGATGTAATATCGTTTCTAAGCTTAGCAGTTTTTGAAGGTGGGAAATATTTAGATAAAATTTTTTGTGATAAGTCTCCCCAAGTTCTAATAGATTGAGGTGCTAACAAGTTTAATCATATCTTAGCTTTATCCCTTAATGAAAAAGAAAAAAGTCTAAGTTTGACGACATCATTCGACACTCCATCATATTTAAAAGTAGCACACAATTCTAAAAAACTAGTAAGGTGTAAGCTAGAATCTTTAGTTGGTGTTCCTCTAAACTTATTGTTTTGTATCTTTTGGATAACAGCAAATTTATGCTCAAATGAATTGGCCGCTACAACAGGGTTTTGTATACTCAAATGAATTTAATCTGTTGTAGGATTAACATAATCTCTTAAAGGTCTCTAGTGATGTTCATTTTCATTTCCAACATTACTAAATTTGCAAGTCATTTTTGCTAAAATGATCTATCTCTTTTTGTTGTTTTCTAATTTTTCTAAAAGTTCTTTCTAACTCAGCATCGTAAGGTACTAAATCTTCATATCTTACACTGCACATAAACAAACACAAGTAATTAAAATAAGCAAACACACTAAAATATGAAAATATTTGAACTAAACTACAAACATTTTTTTTGTTTAAAAATAAAAATAGTTTAAATTATAAAATAACTTACTAATACTTTCCATTACTTCCCTAGCAACGGCGCCAAAAACTTGACGCGGGGTAGATTTAGTATGTTAATTTTGCAAATATTTTTCAATATTACAAAATACACATGACATATACAATAGTAAATATGCAATTTAATCCCAATAAAAATATATTTAGTGAAAAAAGTTTTATCTTTTAAAAATCTTTAAACTGTCAAATCCCCTTAAAAATAACGCAAGTGTACGTATAGCTCAAGTAATGAAAGGCTCTAATGGAGTTCTAGATATTGATCCCACAGAAAAGTTGGAAATGCTTATAAGTAAATTCTTAAGATTATAATGTAAACTACAATTTTAAACTACAAAAGTGAGTTCCAAAATTTGAATATAAAGTAAATGAGTGAATGCTAAATAAAATGTAGTTACAAGACTAAGCTAGTTAAACTAATTGCTAAACTTTCAAAAATAAAATTTATGAAAACTAAATAAAGTTTTGGTAATGAAGAGTTCAAATTTTAATAAAGCATCCTTACCCTTTACAATGTAATTAAGGTTTAAGAAGATTAATTAGGTCTAAGAAGGATTAGAACTAATTAGGGTTGAATTTGTCTTAAACCTAATGTAATTAAGGTTTAAGAAGATTAATTAGTTCTAATAGGGATTAAATCTAATTAGGATTTAATTTGTCTTAAACCTAATGTAATTAAGGTTTAAGAAAATTAATTAAGTCTAATAGGGGTTAGACCTAATTAAGATTTAATTTATCTTAAACCTAATGTAATTAAGTTTAAGAAGATTAATTAGGTTTAATAGGGATTAGACTTAATTAGAGTTTAATTTATCATAAACCTAATGTAATTAAGGTTTAAGAATAAGGTAAGGGTTGAGTTTGGGTTTGGGTTCATATGAGTTGAACCCAGAGGTTTAAGATTTGACTTGAGCTCATGTGAGTAAAACTCAAACAGTTTTAGTTTTGGTTCTGGGTTCATGCGGATTAAACCCAGGTGTCTTAAATTTCATTTGGGTCCATTTGGGTTAGACCCAAAGGTTTAGAAGTGTGGCTAAACATAATTTTGATTAAGGCTTAATTTTACCCTAGGATTAATTGATATTTAAACCTAAGAATTAGGATTCGGTCAATCCTAATGGTCATTTTATTGAGTTGCTTGTTTCTTCTTCACCTTCTCCCTCACACAAACAATTTTTTTTTTGTGATTCTCTAGTACTTGAAAACTTGTTGTACATTTTAATTTCTAACGAATTTGTGCATATAAGAAATAATAATATCAGTTGGCTTTGATTGTGAAGCTGTTTATGAACTTGTTGAGTGGAACCTCATGCAATTTTATTGATTTGCTTAGCACTTGTTCACACGAATTGAATTTTTTTTGTTACCCAAAAACTTGCTGCACATATTTTTTCTTAAAGAATTTGTGCATATATCAAATAATGCGATCAATCCACTTTGTGCTTGAACATTCATTATATGTAAAATGATGATGTGAATGAGTAATGGTGTTAGACTGTTATTTATTCATAGAATTTTGTGGGATAAATGCTTCATTTTAGTTTACTCTAATATTTTTTTATAAAGATTCAATTTAGTATACTCAGAATTTTTTCTAATGAAGGCTTCAATTTAGTATACTCTCACGTATAAATTAGAGAGAATAATTTTATTGTGCTTCAATTTCCTTATTTTAGCTCATTCTGAACATTTGAACTATTGATGCTTGCTTGAAAACAATACCGGAGTTCCTTTTTACGAAGTTATTGAATTATATACTTCTCAGATTTTATTCTTAAGAAATTGGAATGAGAAATGTATCTCTCAGTTTGAGAATCCTTTAGAAAATTTGGCAAGAAAATTAATTGGACGTACCTATATATTTATTTGTGCATGTCAATGTAAAAAAAATATGAAATGAGTTACTGTTCTTTCAGTTTTTTATATATATATGGTTAAAAGAGCAGCTCGTGGCTCCTTACGCGTTAATAAAATAGATATTACAAAATTTGGGAGGGATAGTGGATCCTTATCTAAACGCAAAAAAATACAATAAAGCCCTAGGGGTACCAGTCTCAGCATTACAACGCAACTCGTAAGCAAAAACAAGCCTAAGAAAAAAGCTATCTAAAAAATACATGTAATCGTCTAAAATGTATACCACAGAAATAGTATACAGAAAAAAAAACTACATGTACACGAAATCCCAATCCAACAGTACTTTGTAGCAGCTACACCGACATAACGACTTTTAAATTCCGGTGAGAGGACAGACAACGAAACCTAAGGAAAGGACCGCATTGAGCAGAAATTGTAGTGAAGGATCCCTAGCAATCCCGGTGTATGACAGCAATCCCATAGAGCCAACATCCATCATCAAGTTTCTGCATAAATATACGTCTAAACCTGTACTAAAAATAAGATCCAAGTGTCTGGAATGTAAGAGGGAGGAGAAGAAAATCGCCCCTCCAATCCCATTACATTCCTGTATCGAGAAATAAATTCCAGCGAACAGTACCGAGCCAATTGAAGCATCTCTGTGGAGCAGATGGAGATCAAACCATAAGCAAAAAAAATACACCAAACCAATCAGCTATTAGCATTCCTAATATAAGGTTCATCCATTAATTCCCCATGAAGTAAAACCTGTAAAGGAGAGCGAGGCACCGTATCGACTAAGATCGTGGAGGTGGAGGCACCGCGTTTTGCCACCCAATTAGCTGACCTATTAGCTTCGTGATGAATTAATCTCCAAATTACCGAAACAGTAGAGGATAAACGAATAATACGGTTAATGTGGTAAGAAACATCCCAAGTGACAAGTCTCCCATGATTTAACATCTCGAAAAGAATCTTAGAATCGGTCTCGATCAAAATATTAGACCAATTCAAAGTAACTGCAATAGTGACCGCCATTAAAATAGCATGAGCTTCAGACTCCACCGTAGAGTCTGCAATACATGGAGATGAAAAAAATAGCAGGCAGCGACCACAGTTGTTACGCACGACTCCCCTAATACCGGCACCTCTTTGATTCCAACTACCATCCGTATTAATTTTTACCCACTCCATCGAAGGCGGTTGCCACTTTACCAGGTTGGTTTGGAACTCAACCTACTCCGTAGAGGGTGAGGGAGAGATTTAAAATAAATAATACCCGAGAAGAAATTATCCTTCTTACCACTGAACTTATAAATTTTAAGAGCATAAGAAAGAATATTGAAGATGACATTGGAGCATCGAGGTTTACTATTCGCATGTTTAATATCATTTCGGGTCATCCAAATGAACCAACATATAATATAAGGATATATGTGTAAAAAATGGTTACGCCTTTGATCCGGGTTACACAAAAGAGTAGTGGAGATCAAATCTGTGGTCGAATACAGAGAAGTGCTAAACTAAAGACCCCCCAACCTCCAGATTTGAAGCGAAAATGGACAAGTGAAAAATAAATGTTCCAAAGTTTCCTCATCATTGTTACATAGAGAGCAGCAAGAAGCTAACCTTAAACCCTTGAGCTTGAGAATGTCGTCACAAGGTAGTAAACGATGAAAAATTCTCCAAGCCAAAAAAGACATAGAAGGTGTTAGTGCACGGTTCCACAAACCATCCCCCCATGTAGTTGGCTGAAAACGGTGTGTGGAGTGATAAATTGATTTTGTAATAGAGCTACCGGGATGTATCTTTAACATAGGATTATCAGGTTTATGGGAATGAAAATTAATAGCCGCCAGCGTTCATCCTGAGCCAGGATCAACATTATCAGCCCCCACTGACTGAGTAAGAAGAGGTAAACTCCAGGAATTATTAAGCCAAGTGTTAGAAACGAGGAGATCATTCGAAATATCGACCCCAGGAGAAAAATTAATTTGAGCCCAAGAGTCATGCCGGAAGGAAACATTACCGCATCCAAGATCCAAAAAAATAAAATCCTTGGCCCACTCCCTAACTTGAAGAAGCCTCTTCCAAAACCTGGAATCCCCTCTCCTTCAAACCACCGAAGAAGGATGAAAATGTTTACAGTACCTATCATGTAAATATTTAGCCCATAAAGATTGACCACTCCGGAAATTAAGCCAATGTTTAAATAAATTAATTTCAGCAATATGATGAAGCTGCTTGAAACCCAAACCTCCCGCCAAAGTAGGTTTGCAAATTACCTTCCAAGAGCACCACTTCTTACCCGAATCAGATCCCGCCCACAAAAAATTGTTAAAAGACCGTTCAAGAATCTTTTGTGTGCTTTTTTGGATATGAAGAACTTACAAAGCATATAAGGGCATACTTTGCACAATGCTCCTAAGCACAGTGATACGGCCTCCAAAAGACAAGAAATTGCCCTTCCAATCAAGCATCCGTTTCCTTATCTTATCAACCAAATCATCCAATTGGGACTGACGAATTCTACCCTTAATTAAGTTGACACCCAAATATTTAATTGGAAACGTCGAAATGGAGAAACTAGTAAAATTATCACCCCAAGTAGCAGTGCAGCTGTTTACCAGCTTACCAAGATAAATATTACATTTAGTAGCATTAAAGTGTAATCCCGAAAGCAATTGAAAGTCCTCCAAAATATTATAAATACTTCTGATAGAGCGTTTGGAAGAATTAGAAAATAAGACGACGTCATCAGCATAGGCTAAATGTGAGACCAACACATTATCTTTATTATGATAATGAAGAGTTGGCTTTTGACTAAATTTGTGATTGATAACTCGGGAGAAATAATTAAAAACCAAAATAAAAATCGTAGGGGAAAGAGGATCACCCTGCTTAATCCCACGACTGGCCTTGAAAAAACCATGTAATTCTCCTTTAATGAAGATACTATATTGATTAGACTTGAGCCAATTATGAATAATATACCAGAACGAGGTAGAGAAACCCCTGGCTTTGAGAATGTGTAAAATAAAATCCCAATTAAGAGAATCATAAGCTTTACGAATATCCAGCTTAGTAATCATATTACCACCACGACATTTCTTATCAATGTCAAGGAGTAATTCTTGGGCAAGCATGATATTATCCGAAATTCCCCTACTTTGAATGAAAGACTAATTGATTGTTAGAAATGATCTGATTATAGTGAGGTTGGATCTGCTTAACCAGAATTTTGCTAATAACCTTGGAAATAATAGAAGTAAGAGCTATCTGACGAAAATGATCCCACATAGTCTTATTGTTAGATTTAGGAATAAGTACCATCGTGGCGGCGGAAAAATAATTCCCTGGGGTGTCACCCTTAAAAAAGCTCTGAATGTCTTGCACCAGATCGTTTTGAATAATATTCCAGCTCTTAAGATAGAAATCTGAGGTGAAGCCATTAGGTCCTGGAGCTTTATTGCAATTAATCTCCGAAAGAACCTGAAAAATATCGTTCGCAGTCAGGATACCACAGAGCTCTAAATTATAAGTGTAATCTCATACATCATTAAGGAGAGCACTATCAATGGTGCCAGTATTTTGAGAAGGGAGAAACAAATTTTGAAAATATTGCACAGCACTAACTCCCAGATCTCGATTGCCCGTAATCCAATTACCACATTCATCTTTAATGTGAATAATAGTATTATTCGCACGACGTTGTTTTATGCAAGCATGAAAATATTTCGTATTCTTATCCCCATGGACAAAATGTACCTCTCCCGCCTTTTGTTGCAATAACTCTTCCTCCTGAATGGATGCAGCAAGGAGTTCATTATGAGCATTTTGTAACTGAGAAACCACATCATTAGAAGATTCATCAATAGCCTGAAGATGTTGAACCATTCTCTCAGCCTTAATCACCCTAGCATGAACATCACCAAACACCTCCCAATTCCAAGCTCTAAGGGCACTTGCCACTTTTTTGTGAAATTTCCAAAGTTTGAACCAAGCATTTCCAACATCAACAACATTCCAATTATCAGCAACAAGTCTTAAAAAATCGTCATGCTTAGACCAAACATTAAAATAGCGAAAGTGATAAGTAGTTGCTTTCTTAAAGAAGTCAAAGGAAAAAAGGTGCGGTAAAAAGAAGCGGTTTGTGATCCGAGCCCGAGCTCGAAAGATGTTGAACCTGAGAAAAACCATAAAAAAAGAGCCAATTTTGATTAGCAAATCATCTATCAAGTTTCTCGAAGACCTTACCTCGTTTCCAAGTGTATTTAGAACCAATAAATCCCAAATCTGCTAAACCTGCATCCACCATAGTTTTGTCAAAGTTATTCATCAAAGAAGGGACAGCCCTACGGACACCCAATTTCTCAGTACTATTCAATATCATATTGAAGTCTCCCCTCACCATCCATTTATCATTAATAATATTGGCCAAGAAATTAATCTTGTTCCATAGCTCATACCGAGCTGAAGTGGACGTGCTAGCGTACACAAAGGTAAGCCAACCCGAGAAATCATCAATAGAGAAAAAAGTATGAACAAACTGTCCATCATCCGCAATAATATCCATACAAATATGTTTCCTCCGAAAAATTCAAATCTTATTAGAGCAGTTACGAAAACAGGAGAAGTGTTTAAACTTCCCCAAAATCCGATCATGATAAGAAGAAACCATTGGTTCCAAAATTGAGAAGGTGCTAATTTTATGGATCCTAGTCAAAAGCTTCAATCTACCAAGGGAATTAGGATCCGCAACTCCCATAATCTTCCAAATCAAAATATTAAACATCAGTGGACAAAGAACCCTTACTAGAAATTCTAGTTCGAGTTTGTCTAATTTCGCTATCAGAGTGAGATTAATCAAGAGAATCCATATAACTGCCATACCTTAGGTTAGCCAACTCATAATTCCCTTTTTTTTCTTCTCCGACATGATTTCTGTACTTGTCATTCCTCCCCAAGGAGATTGGAAACTACACCCACATCAACGCCATTGTCAGGTACAGTATTCCCCTCACACCCCTGTGACCCAGAACCAGAAGTGTTAGAGGGAGTAGAAACTAAATTAATAGGATCAATAGCCTGTATATTTCCATGTAAAGATCTAGTCTCCACAGTAGCATCCATATGGACCAAACTACCCAGGCACCCATGTAACTCATTCTCTAATGGAGCATAAATATCATTGATTGTAAAAGTATCATCAGCACGAGAGTCCTCCAAAGGTCGAGGACCCTCTCCAACATCCTTTATAATCAAATTAGTGGATGTCACAGCAGTGTCCACACCACCAACATTCAAAACACTCACAATAGGCACAACCATAGTCTCCACACACTCAGCCAACAAAGAGGTTGTTGTCGCCTTTTCGACAGAAAGCTTATGTTGATTTTGCCCACCATTCCTATTGCGCAATTCCGGGTGAAGATGGAAACACTGTACTGAATCATGACCAAACATTCTACAATGACCACAGTAACGAGGGTGTTGTTCCAAATGTACCTGCTACCAATAACCGTTGTGGGCCGATTGAATCCAGACCTCCTCAGGAGGAGGCAAAGTGACATCACGCTCAATCAAAATTCTAGCCATGGAAGGCCTAGATAAATTAAAAGTAGGAGCATCTACTTTTAACGGTTTGCCAAACATCGCAGCAATGGAGAATAAAATTTCGTGATTAAAAAGATGAACCTTCAAACTCGGTGAACGGAGCCATACAGGAATAATAGGAAGTTCAGCCTTCGCATCAAAATCAACTGACCACATAAGAATCTTCATAAAAATATCATCAAACCGCATAAAACACATCGCAAAAATTCTTACATAGTCTTCTTCACTCGACAGTTGAATCAAAATGTGTCGGCCATCGAAAGGGCCAACTTTCCAACTTCCAACAAGATTCATGAGTTCAAAATGCTTCTAAATAAAATCGGTCTTTGGGTGTCCATATAAAAATTTTCCCACTAAAATTAGACGACAAGATGAAGCAAGTATCGAGTTCTCCAAATCAAACAGGTATAAAGCAAGTTTTCCCCCTTTTTTCCGGATTTCTTAATAAAATTATATTCCCCTCTTAAAACAAGAGATTCGTATAACGAATTAGGAAAAAGCAAACTATTACTCAAAGCCTTGGAGGAAACATGAGTTCCCGCAACTGCTTCAGCAAAAGTAGGGGCCACTGCATGCCCGAGAGACCAAAAAAGAGCAAAACGAAACTCAAAAAATGAAGGAGAAGAAGAGCGAAACCTCGAAAAAGCCTCAAACC
>JXCR01147420.1:8821-20892 GCA_002079205.1 Phalaenopsis hybrid cultivar
CATCAAAATACATCCAAAATATCTCATGCCAAGTACACATCATAGGCTGAGCATCTTTGCATATCAAATTGTTGTAATGTAGTAAAGTAGAAAGGAATTCTCTGACTGTCTGTTCCTGCTGTGACGAGCTCCTGATCAAGCTAATATTCTAAGCCACACTTCAGGAAAAGAGTTCCCTTGGCATGTGCTCAGAGCTGCAACCCTCTCATAGCTCGTAAGGTAGTAGTTCCTCTAGTTCTAGATCTGGCTGAAACCCATGCAATATTTTGTTGTCGTCCATCCTTTGGAAGGTCACGGGCACCCTGCGGTGTTGCACTCCTGGTATGCAATGCTTGACAATGTCTGCATCGTTACCTTTGAAAACAAGCACTGAGCCAACTGGTAGGGGAATATCTACAGAGCCTCTAAACTCACTAGGGCCGATGATGTCAATTTCTTTCCCAAATTAGATGTTACTTTTACTCATGAATGAGACCGTACAAAAAGGCCTCACAAAGTCATGGTGATTGATGTGTGGAGGTATGCAATCACCCTCGTCATAGATGTTGATAATACAACTATTTGGAATGCAGGTAGCGGCCAAAATACTCCATCTGACCAATATTTTGATCATCCACTTTATCATTGGAGGTAGTGGATTTACTTGATCGTGTCTGAGTATTTTATGCTGATTCCCTTGTCTATCATTTATGAAGTTGTAGCAGCAGCCACACTAGATGGTAATCCTCTCTTTTCCTCGCATCCATTTCCTTGACTCAGAATAAGTCCTTTCCATAAGTAAACCTGCTCGATCTCTGTCTTTTAGGTCAAAAAAGCAGTCAAGAATAATTTCTTTCTCAGTCTCCGAGAAGACTCTGGAATACAGTTTTAATCTCTCTAGTATGTTGATGAATTTTAACTGTACTTCATCGTAGAATTCAAAATCTCTTTTATTTACTTTGCTCATTTTATAATATTCCATTGTACTGGGAGTCGACAATTGTCGCAGGCATTCTCTCATTTGAACATCAGTGGGAATCCAAGCTGGTGCTGGTTCTGGCACTAACGACACATGTGACTAAACATCCAAAAGGATATATGGCTCTGGACTCTATGAGGCATAGTGATCTGTCCCCAGCGGGACATATGGCTCCTCCATCGGACAATCTATGGTCTGAGATCCATCGTTGGTAGATGTGTATTCCTACAAGGTGTTGTAATGCTGTAAGTGAAGGACGTTGCAGTCCGGGCATTCCACGAATGCCCCTGTAGCTGATGCTCGTGCAGGTATTTTTGCGTTGCAGGTCAGGCAACCCGTGCAAAGAACATCTAAAGCTGGTGGTATTTCTAGCTCCGTAACAAACTCGGACTCTTCATCTATAGCAGGTAGGCTGGAAGAGGTCTCCCTCATGCCTGGATCGTAAATGTTCCTTTTAGGAATAGGGGTGAGCAAGTTTTCCGCCTCATTCTGGTGTCTTCTTTCATCTCGTAAGAAAGCCCTCTGCTTTCGGCAGCTAGCATTTCTGCGCTGAGTTCTTCAATCTTTCATTATCAACAGAGACTAGGCCTCCAACGGTGTAGCTATCACCCCTCCATGGGGTCTTGTTGTACTATCACATTTTTCCCCTTCAGTGAGGAATTATCTCTGGTGTTTAACCTNAGAAGCTAAGGACCGACCTCAAAAGTAGTGAATCAGAAGTTAGGGACTGATTCAAAAATGAGAATTGAAAGGTAGTGGNGAAGTTTAGGTATCAATCTCAGAAAGAGAATCGAAATGTTGGTACCTACCTTAAAAGATGGGAATCAGCAGTTAAGGGCTAATTCCAAAATGAGAATTGAAATTTAGTGATCAATCTCAAAAGAGAGTGTTGGAAGGTAAGGACCGACCTCAAAAGTAGTGAATCAAAGTTAAGGACTGATTTGAAAATGAGAATTAAAAAGTAGTGATCAATCTTAAAAGAGAGTGTCAGAAAGTAAGGACCGACCTCAAAAGTAGTGAATCAGAAGTTAGGGACTGATTCAAAAATGAGAATTGAAAGGTAGTGATCAATCTCAAAAGAGCGTGTCAGAATGTAAGGACCGACCTCAAAAGCAGTGAATCAGAAATTAGGGATTGATTCAAAAATGAGAATTGAAAGGTAGTGATCAATCTCAAAAGAGAGTNCAAGTACACATCATAGGCTGAGCATCTTTGCATATCAAATTGTTGTAATGTAGTAAAGTAGAAAGGAATTCTCTGACTGTCTGTTCCTGCTGTGACGAGCTCCTGATCAAGCTAATATTCTAAGCCACACTTCAGGAAAAGAGTTCCCTTGGCATGTGCTCAGAGCTGCAACCCTCTCATAGCTCGTAAGGTAGTAGTTCCTCTAGTTCTAGATCTGGCTGAAACCCATGCAATATTTTGTTGTCGTCCATCCTTTGGAAGGTCACAGGCACCCTGCGGTGTTGCACTCCTGGTATGCAATGCTTGACAATGTCTGCATCGTTACCTTTGAAAACAAGCACTGAGCCAACTGGTAGGGGAATATCTACAGAGCCTCTAAACTCACTAGGGCCGATGATGTCAATTTCTTTCCCAAATTAGATGTTACTTTTACTCATGAATGAGACCGTACAAAAAGGCCTCACAAAGTCATGGTGATTGATGTGTGGAGGTATGCAATCACCCTCGTCATAGATGTTGATAATACAACTATTTGGAATGCAGGTAGCGGCCAAAATACTCCATCTGACCAATATTTTGATCATCCACTTTATCATTGGAGGTAGTGGATTTACTTGATCGTGTCTGAGTATTTTATGCTGATTCCCTTGTCTATCATTTATGAAGTTGTAGCAGCAGCCACACTAGATGGTAATCCTCTCTTTTCCTCGCATCCATTTCCTTGACTCAGAATAAGTCCTTTCCATAAGTAAACCTGCTCGATCTCTGTCTTTTAGGTCAAAAAAGCAGTCAAGAATACTTTGTTTCTCAATCTCCGAGAAGACTCTGGTATACAGTTTTAATCTCTCTAGTATGTTGATGAATTTTAACTGTACTTCATCGTAGAATTCAAAATCTCTTTTATTTACTTTGCTCATTTTATAATATTCCATTGTACTGGGAGTCGACAATTGTCGCGGGCATTCCCTCATTTGAACATCAGTGGGAATCCAAGCTGGTGCTGGTTCTGGCACTAACGGCACATGTGACTAAACATCCAAAAGGATATATGGCTCTGGACTCTATGAGACATAGTGATCTGTCCCCAGCGGGACATATGGCTCCTCCATCGGACAATCTATGGTCTGAGAACCATCGTTGGTAGATGTGTATTCCTCCAAGGTGCTGTAATGCTGTAAGTGAAGGACGTTGCAGTCCGGGCATTCCACGAATGCCCCTGTAGCTGATGCTCGTGCAGGTATTTTTGCGTTGCAGGTCAGGCAACCCGTGCAAAGAACATCTGAAGCTGGTGGTATTTCTAGCTCCATAACAAACCCAGACTCTTCATCTATAGCAGGTAGGCTAGAAGAGGTCTCCCTCATGCATGGATCGTAAATGTTCCCCTTAGGAATAGGGGTGAGCAAGTTTTCCGCCTCATTCTGGTGTCTTCTTTCATCTCGTAAGAAAGCCCTCTGCTTTCGGCCGCTAGCATTTCTGCGCTGAGTTCTTCAATCTTTCATTATCAACAGAGACTAGGCCTCCAACCGGTGTAGCTATCATGGACGGTAGGCGGTTGGGCCCCTCCATGGGGTCTTGTTGTACTATCACATTTTTCCCCTTCAGTGAGGAATTATCTCTGGTGTTTAACCTTAGTAATGATGGTAGCCCTTCTTTTTCCTAATGGCTAACCACATCCATCAGGGAACCCTCATAGTCCATGTCGACTTGACTGAAGTCCATGTTGAAGTCTATGGTGCCACCCTGCGACACCATTTCCTTATTGAGTGCAAGGTTCCAACCATCTTTAAAAGCAAAGATCAGCCTCTGGCCTGACATTTCTCTGCAGATGACAGGACAAATGTCAGTGAGCTGAAACTTGGCGTGAACAAGAATAAAACAAAGTATTTATTAAAGGAAATTTTAGTTTATTTTGGTGAAGAAGTCGTTTATTTGTATATGCATTTTGTTTAATTTAGTAAGATAGTAAGTTTAAAAGGAGAAAATTGAAGTGTGTAATTTTCAAAAATTTTCATTATGTTGAGGTTAATCTCATTACAAAAATTTTGGATCCTGTCACAAATATTTGGCTACATAAATAACCCCAAAATAATCAAAATTTTAAAATTTCAAATTAAGCGATAACAAGCAATATCAAGTTGCGTAGTATGTCTTCAGGTATCGTCTGTTGATTGGTAGCGTGGGTCTTTTACCTTGAAAATCTACTAACTGGTAGACACCTCCTGCGTAGACCTTTTTAACAAAAAATGGTCCCTCCCAAGTTGGCTCAAATTTTCCACCTATCTTGCGGTGTGAAAGAATAGGCCTTTTGAGCACAAGTACAAGTTCACCAACTTTGAATGTCCTTAGGCGGACCAATTGGTCATGGGCTTGTACCATCTTTGCTTGGTAAAGTTCCAAATATTGTTGTGCTTCAAGTCATTTTCCCTCAAGACTCTCTAGTTCTTCAAGTCTGATTTTTGCACTTTCTTCTGTTGTAAGCTGGTTGGCGACATCGACTCTGTGAGATGGCATCTAAATTTATAACTGTAGCACGACCTCGGACCCGTACACGAGCATGTAGGGTGTACACTGAGTGGGAGTCCTGAATGTCGTCCGGTAGGCCCACAAGGCTTCTAATAGTTTGCTGTGACAATCCTTTTTGTTTTCATCGAGTGTTTTCTTTAAAATCTGTACCAATATCTTGTTGAAGGCTTCAAACAGACCATTTATTCTAGAATAGTAAATTGTAGAGTATCTCCAATCTATCCCATGTCTTTTGACAAACTGATTGATTTTTGTGATTTTAAAAGCTATCTCATCGTCAGAAATTATTCTTTGCGGTACTCTGAAACGGTAGACAATTTTGCTTTTAAGGAATTGAAGGATGTGCTATGTCGTAACCTCATGCAACGGTATTGCCTCTGCCCATTTGGAGAAGTAATCTATAGCAATAAGTATAAATTTGTGTCCTTCGAAGATGGAGGGTCTATCGGACCTATTATGTCCGTGCCCCAACACTCGAATGACCACAAGGCAACAGTTGGGTGTAGCACATTCGAAGGTTGGTGTAAGACCACCCCATGCACTTGGCATTGGTGACATTTTCTAGCTATATCCATGTAATCAGACATCATTGCCGACCAATAATATTCGAGTTTTTTTATCTTTATTTTTATCTTTGGCTCTGACAGGTGAGCGCACACAATCCGACATGTACTACTTTAACAATATTCTGTGCTTTGGCTTTGTTTAAACATTGTAGCCACATCTGGTCGAGCAATCTCCTGTAGAAGACGTAGCCCACTAGAGCGTAAGACATGGCCCTTTTTGTAATGTGATGTACTTCAGACATGTCTTCTGACTGCTTTCCTTTATGCAAATATTCTATTAATGGTTTGTGCTAATCTTCGTTGATGTCTGCAACTGCATTTATCATTTCTTCTTTTCCAAGCTTGTGTAGATTGTTGAGTTCAATTCAAGACAAAACTTGTCTTTCTTATACTGTGATTTCAATGGAATCCTCTGGAGGGCATGCTAATTCCTTAGCAAGTTTTTCTAGAGCATCGACATGGGCATTATCTCCACTAGGAATCTGGTAGAAAGTCACATCGGGGATCTGTTCCAATAGCTTCATTGTGTACTGATAATATTCTGCTAATCTCGGCTTCAAAATTTTGTATTGTCCGACAACTTGCTAAATGACGAGCTGAGAGTTGCCATAGATGACAATGTTTGTTATATCTATTAAGATTGTCAATTACAATCCAGTGATTAAAGCTTCGTACTCTGCTTCGTTGTTGGTGCACGACTCTGTTAGGTGGTATGAGAACCTCAACATACCCTTATCTGGTGTGATAAAGATCAAACTGATTCCTGCTTTACCTGGTATAACTGTGCCTGATCCTTTGTCTTTTTTGGTTGACGAAGTGCCGTCAAAGTACATTTCCCAATGTTGCACACTGTAAAATTTCATTTGTAATATTTGATCGTCAGGTAACTCGTCGTTGAGAGGGGACTCAGCTAGCAGTGGGTGTGCAGCGAGAAAGTCTGCTAGAATCTGTCCCTTGATAGCACAGAGGAGAACATAAGTTATATCAAATTGCAATAAGATCATTGACTATCCTGCTAGACTTCCGGAGAGTGTTGGTCGGGTCATCAAATATTGCAATGGGTTAACTTTTGAAATTAGGGTAATCTTATGAGACAACATGTAATGTGTAAGCTTTTGGGCGATAAAAATCAATGCTAGAAAATGCTTCTCAATAGGTGGACACCTTATCTCCGTTGGTATTAGGCGGCAACTCAAATAGTAGAGTGCATTTTATTTACCCTCATCATTGACTTGGGCTAATAGGGCTTTATGTGAGTCGTCTAAGGCCACGGTATAAATTATCAACGGTTTCCCTAGGATAAGGGCTGCCAAAACAGAAGGTGTCATTAAGTATCGCTTAACATCCTTGAAGACCCGCTAGCATTTCTCTTCCCAAATGAATTTGTCATCCTTTTTAATTAATGCTAAGAAAGGCTGACACCTACTTGAGAGATTATAAATAAAGCGTCTCAAATATGCCAACTTCTCCTAGAAGGAACGTAGTTGTTTCAAGGTTTTAGGAGGAGGCATTTCCAAGATAGCTTTAATCTTTTCCGAGTTCATCTCGATTCCCCGATGACAGACAATGAATCCTAGAAATTTCCCGGAGGTAACCCCAAATGTGCACTTTAAGGGATTCATTTTAAGGTCATATCATTGTAACCGTTAGAACACGATCCTCAAATCGTACAAATGGTCTATTTTTTATTTACTTTTGATGACGAGATCATCCACAAAGCATTCTACTTGGTTGTGAATGAGGTCGTCAAAAATCTTCATCATTGCACAATGGTATATTGCTCCAAAGTTCTTTAGGATGAACGACATCACTGTGTAACAGAAAATTCCAATCGGTGTTCTGACGGCTGTAAGTGCTGCATCCTCGGGAGCCATCTTGAGTTGGTTGTATTCCGACGATCCATCCATGAAGGAGAAAATTTTGTGTGTTGAAGCGATATCCACCATCATTTATGGTATTGGTAGTGGAAACTCGTCCTTCATTCATGCCTTGTTCAAATCTCTGAAGTCTACACAAACACGGATTTGTCCATTTTTCTTCTTAATAGGTACAATGTTAACTAACCATGTGGGGTATTGTTCTTCTTTTACAAAGTTGGTGTCTATTAATTTCTTTACCTCAACGATGACTTGTTATTCTATTTCGAGTCGCATTCTTTTGGGAGCTTGTTTTACTGGGCTTATATTCTTGTCCACCTAGAGTTTATTAATTGCAACCTCTATTGACAGTCCTGACATTTCATCATAGCTCCATGCAAAGCAATCTTTGAATTCTGTTAACAGTTTGATCAATTACAGAGATTCTTCATCAATGAGTAGAGAACTTATAAATGTAGGTTGGGGTTGCTCTTCAGTCCCGAGGTTAATCTCTTTCAATTCATCAATGATGGATTTAATTTTCTCCTCCAATTCTGATGGAGCATCTTCCATTAGTTGATCAGTAGAGTAATCCTCTATATCGAGTCAATCCTCTTCTGATTCACTAGTAATAACCATGCAAAAGTCTGAATCATCGACTTGTCCAACCGTACCAAATTTGAGGCCCTCTTTTGAGTTTGGAGTTTGACTTTTAACATTCCATAATTTTTCAAAAGTTGAAATTTATCTTTTGGCATTTGTTTTGGTAAGTGTCCTTGTTGAATTAACTTTTGTACACAAGATAAAAAATAACCAAAAGGAAATTCCATTAACTGATTAGGATCATCATCCAAGTTTACAAGATTTTCAAGATTGGTAGAGGTAGAAGCACGGTAAAACTTGATCAGTCTTGAACCTACACTACATAGTTCTTTGACCTCTAAACTCTTGATATCTTGAGTTAGGATCAAAGTAAGGGTCATACCATTCACATAGTGGTTTATCCGATCATACATCGTCTCATATTCATTTTTCTCGGCATCTTCTAAGGATATATCGTACTGAGGTTTCTTTTATTTTAACATCATTATTTCATCTTCAAAACTGTCTCCAACACCAATGTTGATGGTTGGCCTAGTCCGTTTAACGATTGAATTGGTTCTTCCTCGTTCACGTCCCCGGCCTCGAACTGGGGTGCGCAAACTAAAAGAACCTCCACCAACTTGTTGCAAGAGAGTGGTGGAAGATCGCTGAAGGAGAGTTGAATGGCTTCCTCTTTGTGATTTTTTGACTCTTCACTTTTGTTTGTGAAAATTTCATGAGAGAAAACAATTTTCTTTGAAGGCGCGTAGTAGGCAGTGTCTTCGTGAATACCAACTTCATGCACTGAAAATGGTTGTAGGTCTCCTTTCATGTAATTTTGTTGTCCCTCCTTGTAGCACTTGATGCACTGGTGTTGAGACGATGGAACAATATTGTGTTTATGAATCCATGGTCAACCCAGTAGAGCGTTAAAAGAGGTCTTGGCGTTGATGATATGAAATTTAGCGGATGTTACGAGTTCTCCAACCTTCATAAGCAATGTAATCGATCCAAGGGCTCTCTCTCTCTCTCTTTTGGTTGAATCCTCTTAGCATCATTTTATCGGCCGTAAGTTCTTGAGCTTTGATGTCCAAATAGGCCAATGTTCGTAGACTCATCAAGTTGAGAGATGCTCCAGGATCTACTAATACTTTAGAAAACAAAAATTTGTCGATGTTGACGGAGATGTAGAGTGGGCGATTATGGTCGGCAATACCGAGCAGCAAGACTTCAACTGTAAAGGTTACCTCAGGCTATTCTTTCAATGAAAAAACTTCATCTGAGGAAAGCAAAACTGTAACCAAGGACTCTTTGATCTCCTTTGACAGAGTCAGAGCATCGTAGATGCTTAATCAGGCCGTCAACTTCCTAAGATGAGATAGCACGTTGTAATCCACTTTGTATGATCCTCCGATTTTCTCTTGGTTATGTGGTTCTTCAACTGTGGAGGTGGAGGCAACTCTTCTCGAGTCATTATTTATTTTCCTTTATCTATCGGAGCTGTTCTTAGGGGCAGCACTCTCCTGTTCCTTAAGTTAACTTATGTAATTTCTTATTCTTGAGATACTATTGTTAAATCTTCTGATGTTTCCTCTTTATCGGAAAGATCTAGGTTGATGTCAAGCAGTGTACCGTGGTGCTCGAGAATTGGTTCCTTGCTCCCGGTGCTATCATAAGCGGTGTCATCGATGTCTTTTTTAGTCTTGTTAACGAGTTCATCAAACTCGAGTACAATTTGATGATCATTTTGGGAATCAAGATCGTGGTTAGATTTGTCATAATCGATTACGTCATCACCAGAAACATTCAAAACGTAGCCAAAATCACAATCACTATATTTGTAAGACCCCAGAAGGGCAAAAAGATAATCATACAAAGTCAGGGGTTCAAAGATTTTCTTCCCCAAATTCGAGACAACCAATCTAGTTAGGCAGCCCCTATCATACCCCCCATGCTATCAATTTTTGTAGTGATGTTCTTCTTCTTCTTTTTCCTTGATGATGACGGATCTCTTGGCAAAATCTTTATCTCAAGCTTGGTATGCTGAGGACTCTGAATGGAGGCTTGCCTTGATTCATTCTAGATTTGGTTCAATATTTTCTTGGATGATTTGCTCCAAACTTCATTCCATCCATCTTTTCTGGTATATGTAGAAGATTGTTTGAATGAATCTTGTATTTGGTTTAAGACTCTCCTGAGTTTGTCCCAAGTCGTACTCCATCCCTCTTCTCCAGTATATGGATCGATCGGAGAGATTGGCTAGGTCGAAATCATATTTATGGAACCTTTTTTAGGTTCTCTTAAATATCCTTTGGGGATCGTTACACTCCCTTCTTTAAGGTTCTTCTTGAGCCAGTATTTAAAGACGAAGCATTCCTCTATAGTGTGCCCGAGCAACCGGTGTTCTGGGAAATAATTTGGTTCATTTTTCTTATCCACTTCTTCGGGCTTCTTTGGATCTGGTAGTTTGAATTCCAGTTCTTCATTAGACTTTTGAACATTTTGGATACAGCTTCATCTTTGAAAGAATACACCACTTTTTGTCATTCTGCCAGGGATATTCTCTTATTTCCTATTCGTGGTGATCCTTCTTGAGGTGGTTAATGGTTGGACTGGCTACTCTGTTTCTGAGCATACTGTGATGGAGATTGCCGAGGACTTTCTGCATATATCTTCGTTGGCTGTTTTTCTTTGTTGACAGTCGCTACTACTTCTGACTTCTTTTCAAACACTCTAGTTGCCTTGGACTTCTCATGTGATTCCATTTGTTTGATTTCTTCTTGAAGACTGCTGACTTTACTGAGTAGTTTCTTGAAGGATTTGATGGCGAGCCCTTGAGCATGAAAGCTACTGACACATGAATGCTTTTGAGTAAAATCTCAATCGCATGATGTTCATGTAGCTAAGGTTTACACTTCATGCTAAGGTTTCTCAACCTTAAAATGTATTATATCAAAGTCTCGCTGGGCTTTTGCTTTTCCATCATAAGCTCTCCAATAGACACGTGATGTTGCGCTCCATCAAATCTTTTCACAAATAGCCGTTCCAACTCGATAATTATATTAACTGACCCATTGGGAAAATTAGCATACTAGTCGAAAGAGATTCCTAACAAGCTGCTGACGAACCGTTGGAAGAATAGAGCTTCACTATTTCTTGTGTTATCGCAGCTGGCTCGGAAGTGAGCTATATGTTGTATGGGATTCCCAGTGCCATCAAATATCTTAAAGTTTGGGGCCATGAAACCCTTGGGGAAGGGTACAACATCGAATTCTTCTGGGTAAGGTATACCCTTCAAAATCAATGCACCACCCTTATATTGGGTTAAGGCTTCCCATTCAACCATTTGTTTAAATTTTTTCTCTGGTATAACACCCGATGGAGAATCCTTTCTTTGTTGCTCATATCTGTTTGCTGAGGTAACTTCTCTTCTTTCATCCATGATGTGTATGATCTCTAGTTAATTGCTTCCAGAGAAGCTAATTGCATCGCTTGTGATTGCACTTGAATGGTGGCCATGGTGGTCATGGCCGTGGCCATTTCTTCTATTCTTTTCTCCAGTTGGCTGACTTGTTCATCCCTTAAGAGGATATCCCTACACAGCTCATCTACGGTGTTATCTTTGATGTGAGATTGAGCCTCATGCGCAAGTGTAGCGACTCTGGTTTCAATGGCATGGACCTACATGAAATCCTTCTCGAGGTAATCATTATAATTAAAATCTTCATCATTGTTATCGATGAAAACTCCGTGTTCCCGAGCTAATTCAAAAATTTTGACTCTGAGTTTTTTGACTTTTTCTTCAATTATTAATTCTTTGATTTCTTTAAGATCTGGAGGACCTTGGTGGACCTCCTCCTCTTGTTCTTCCATCTCATTGGAAATTGTTGCGATGATGTCAGATATTGCGGACCCTGGCTTCATTCTATGTACTTGCCTAACAGGCTTACTGGACTGTATCGGTGCAGCGACCCTGGGTATGCATACCTTTTTCTTTGACAATGATGTCTCAGGATGGAGTGTCCTAGCAGAAACATCAGTATGTCGANATTTGTTGGTTATTTTTATTTAAATTTTATTATCGTTAAATTTTTTTTGTTTGTCGTTTTGTTCTTTGTTCATTGTAATTTTGAACCAACGTGTGGTTCGTGGCTTCCATCCATCGCACAAAAGGCAATTGACAAAAAGACACATTTCTTAAAGAAACTTCATTAATCTGTTCCAACAAAATGTTACAGATCAAGTGTAGGCCAAAGCCTCAAAAAGTACAATGTGCAAAATACATCAAAATACATCCAAAATATCTCATGCCAAGTACACATCATAGGCTGAGCATCTCTGCATATCAAATTGTTGTAATGTAGTAAAGTAGAAAGGAATTCTCTGACTGTCTGTTCCTGC
>JXCR01147422.1:0-67595 GCA_002079205.1 Phalaenopsis hybrid cultivar
AACGAACCAAACACGAACACAAGCTTTGTTCGTTCGTGTTCGGTTCGTTTACACCCCTACTCGCATCTGGTGAGTACCAATGACTCGAAAAGAAATAAAATTTAGAGAGTAATAGAACCTGCATAACATATTGCCCAACATAAGTTTTTGTGATTATAGAGCTCTGAATCGATGCCAATGAAGCAGTACCAAGTAATTTTGAACTTCATTTACCTAAAACATTTTGTTCATAACACATTTTCGCTTTACTAATGTGCCAAAAATAACCACTTTCTAATTTATTGTTTTTGAACAATAAAAAGTACATGTGATAGATTTTCAGAGCATATCAAGTGCAAAAGATCCTCAGTGAGATCCATGCTATTTTCCGAGTTGCCATCAATTCCACAATTTGTTTCACCTCNAGCGAAACCCCAAAAGAGGACGAAAACAGGTCGAGCTAAAACGAGGCGGGCACCACTTCTAAGGTTCTAAGATAGCCGCAGGAAGACCCCTAAGGCTAGATCCTAACTCATACGAGAAAAACTAGACCTCACGAAAATTGAGGTCAACAGGGAGCGAGGGTGTGTTTGTAATTATTTGTGGGTTTTATCTATAAATAGATGTGTAACTCTATGGGTATGTAACTCCTCTGAAATAGTGAATTTGGCGCTCTGCTCCCGAGGATGTAGGCATCTTCGCCGAACCTCGTTAAATCTCTGTGTTCTTCTGGTTTTGTGTCGATTCTGTATTTTCTTCGCCCTAAATTTTGCAACAATTGACATCAAAACCAAGTTTTATAGTGAATGAGATCGGTGCAGGAAGAAAGAAGAAAAGTGTTTTCAGACGATTTTGCGGCAGTTCGAGGAAGAAGAAGTTTGACAATTCGGTGGAGGAAGAGTCGTGTGCAGAGGATTCGAATAGGCGTCAGTGGCAGAAGCGGAGTTCGCGCGCGCAGATTTTGAACGCAACAGGAGTTATTTCACGGAAGGTTGTGCGGTTGCAGGTTCTGCCAGAAAGGCGAGAAGTAGGTTCTGCTACAGGGGTTCGGCATCCGGAAGAGTTCGCAGCAGAGGAGGAAGAATCACTCCTTCCAGGCAGGTGGTTGTGGATCGCTCGGTTGCGAATCACTCCTTCTGGTCGGTTTCAGTGAGGCGTTCGCGGGCAGTTCTCCTTCTAGGTGGGCGGTTGCGAATTGCAGCGAGGACCTGTAAGCAATTAAGGGAATTTTCGATTTCCTGTCCTGGAAGCGAATTCCTTTGCCCGAGTGAAGAAACACCAGAGTGAAGAAACAGCTGGAGGTTTGCCAGTTTCATAGGGGGCTGCAGAGGAGTTCGCGAATCGGCACAGTAGTCCGTAAATCGACACGACTGCTTGCGGGAAGGAGTTCCTGCGGTCAGGGGAGTTCGGCGAACTTGGGGCAGCATCGCAACAAGACGTTTGGCGTTCACAGGGTTCGGGACGCGAAAGTTCATGAACCTTCGCGGTATTCAGCGAGGTGGAGTTCGTGAACCGGAGTTCGTGTGCAGTTAGCGCGAACAGGAGCCTTTGCGAACAGAGGAGTTTGGCCAGCGGATTTCGCAGAGGAGTTCGCAAGTTTGTCGTAGGTAGAATTGCGGCAGGTGCAGTTGCGACAGGTGGTGCTCGGCTAGAGGAGTTCGCAAGTTTGTAATAGGAGTTGCGGGAAATGCAAGTTGGTCGCAGGAGAAATTGCGAAAAATGGAGTTCACGAATTTCACAAATTGTTCGCAGAAGAAATTGTGACAGTTGGAGTTCGGCTAGTGTTCGCAGTATTTCGGTCGAATTTTTGTGCTAGCAGGAAAGGTGCTTCGTGTGAAAAATTTGATTCATGAATCTCAGGAAACTGCGAGATTGTGGCAAATAGGAGTGAAAGTTTTATTGGCACAACAAGGAATTTTTAAGACATTACGAGCTATGAAACTGATGGTAATATCTATAAACTGTTGGGGAGTACAGTTATAGGTGGAGTTTACTCTGTCGGATTATATGATGAAAATGCAGCAAGAAAGTTGACCAAGCCAGATATTTTCAACAAGTTCTTGTGTTATTTGAACTTGTTGAATAATTACAGTTGCTAGTTGGCATGGTTGCCCAACCCACTTCGGTGTGAGAAACTCATGATGTATTTCTCCTAAGGGGCTGGATATTCGCAATGTGGAGATTTTTCTCCTAAGGAGCTGAATATTCGCAATGTGGAGATTTTTCTCTAAAGGGGCTGGATATTTGCAAGTTGAAGATTTTCTCCTAAGGGGCTAGATATTCACCAAGGTGGAGAATTGCTTGATATGACTCATATACCAGGAATTTAGAGTCTCTTGGATTTGGAGAGGTGTGTTTCCTGGAATGAAGAGGTATGTCTCTTAGTATGAAGAGGCGTGTCTCTTAGATTAGTGGGTTGGGGGGAGCGAGAGCGTGTTTGTAATTATCTGTAGGTTTTATCTATAAATAGATGTGTAACCCAATGGGTATGTAACTCCTCTAAAATAGTGAATTTGTTGTTCTGCTGCCGAGAATGTAGGCATCTTTGCCGAAGCTCGTTAAATCTCTGTGTTCTTCTGGTTTTGTGTCGATTCTATGTTTTCTTCACCCTAAATTTTGCAACATTTAGTTCCTAATTCAACAAACCAAAGTTTATACTTCCACTAGATAATAGCAAATATTTGTCATAGAAGCTCTACCAACAAACTACAGCTTTTCAGTTTTAAGGCGGACTTTTCAAAATTTCTCAAATTAAGCCAAATTTCTCAAAATTTTTACGTTGGAAAAATCATTTATTATTTCAATAGTTATATTGTTTGCTGAATGCCATTGACAGCCTTCTTAATAAGAAATCGAGTTACACGCAAAAGCAAAAAAAGTATGCAAATGATCATTAGNCAAAACACCAAAAAAATACACATTGAAGACCAAGTTCCAAAGGTCTATGGAGAGTGTTTTATTAACTCCAAAAATTACACTCAAAATAGAGATTTAGTGTAAGATATGGCTCATATACCAGGAATTTGGAGTCACTTGGATTTGGAGAGGTGTATCTCCTGGAATGAAGAGGTATGTCTCTTGGATTAGTGGGTTGGGGGGAGCGAGGGTGTGTTTGTAATTATTTGTGGGTTTTATGTATAAATAGATGTGTAACCCTATGAGTATGTAACTCCTCTGAAATAGTGAATTTGTCGCTCTGCTCCTGAGGATGTAGGCATCTTTGCCGAACCTCGTTAAATATCTGTGTTCTTCTGGTTTTGTGTCGATTCTGTATTTTCTTCGCCCTAAATTTTGCAACAATTGGTATCAGAACCAGGTTTTAGGATGAAAGGGATCGGTGCAGGAAGAAAGAAGAAAAGTGTTTTCGGACGATTTTGCGGCAGTTCGAGGAAGAAGTTTGACAATTCGGTGGAGGAAGAGTCGTGTGCAGAGGATTTGAATAGGCTTCGGAGTTCGTGCGCGCAGATTTTGAACGCAACAGGAATTATTTCGCGGAAGGTTGTGCGGTTGCAGGTTCTGCCAGAAAGGCAAGAAGCAGGTTCTGCTACAGGGGTTCAACATCCGGAAGAGTTCGCGGCAGATGAGGAAGAACCACTCCTTCCAGGCGGGTGGTTATGGATCGCTCAGTTGCGAAGCACTCCTTCTGGTCGGTTTCAGTGAGGCGTTCGCGGGCAGTTCTCCTTCTAGGCAGGCGGTTGCGAATTGCAGCGAGGACCTGTAAGCAAATTAAGGAAATTTTTGATTTCCTGTTCTGGAAGCAAATTCCTTTGCCGGAGTGAAGAAACACCAGAGTGAAGAAACAGCTGGAGGTTCGCCAGTTTCATAGGGGGCTGCGGAGGAGTTCGCGAATCGGCACAGTAGTTCGTAAATCGACGCGACTGTTTGCGGGAAGGAGTTCCTGCGGTCAGGGGAGTTCGGCAAACTTGGGGCAGCATCGCAACAAGACGTTCAACGTTCACAGCGAGGCGTGACAGTTCACGAACATTCGCGGTATTCAGCGATGTGGAGTTCGTGAACAGGAGTTCGCGTGCAGTTAGCGCGAACAAGAGCGTTTGCGAACAGAGGAGTTCAGACAATGGATTTCGCAAGTTTGTCGAAGGAGTTGCAACAGGTGGTGTTCGACCAGCGGAGTTCGCAAGTTTGTCGTAGGTAGAATTGCGGCAGGTGCAGTTGCGACAGGTAGTGTTCGGCTAGAGGAGTTCGCAAGTTTGTTATAGGAGTTGCGGCAAGTGCAGTTGCGACAGGTGATGCTCGGTCAGAGGAATTCGCAAGTTTGTCGCAGGAGAATTTGCGAAAGGTGGAGTTCACGAATTTCACAGATTGTTCACAGGTTTGTCGCAGGAGAAATTGTGACAGGTGGAGTTTGGCTGGTGTTCGCAGTATTTCGGTCGAATTTTAGTGCGAACAAGAAAGGTGCTTCGTATGAAAAATTTGATTCATGAATTACAGGAAACTGCGGGATTGTGGCAAACAGAGGTGAAAGATTTGTTGGCACAATAAGAAATTTTGAAGATATTACGAGCTATGAAGCCTGATGGTAATATCTATAAACTGTTGGGGAGTACAGTTGTAGGTGGAGTTTACTCTGTCAGATTATATGATGAAAATGCTGCAGGAAAGTTAACCAAGCCAGGTATTTTCAACAAGTTCTTGTGTTACTTGAACTTGTTGAATATTTGCAGTTGCTAATTTGCATTGTTGCCCAGCTCACTTCGGTGTGAGAAACTTCATGATGTATTTCTACTAAGGGTCTGGATATTCGTAATGTGAAGATTTTTCTCCTAAGGAGCTGAATATTCACAAGGTGGAGATTTTTCTCTTAAGGGGCTGGATATTTGCAAGCTGGAGATTTTCTCCTAAGGGGTTGGATATTCGCCAAGGTGGAGAATTGCTTGGTATGGCTCATATACCAGAAATTTAGAGTCTCTTGGATTTGAAGAGGTGTGTCTCCTGGAATGAAGAGGTATGTCTCCTAATGTGAAGAGGTGTGTCTCTTAGATTAGTGGGTTGGGGGGAGCGATGACGTGTTTGTAATTATCTGTAGGTTTTATCTATAAATAGATGTGTAACCCAATGGGTATGTAACTCCTCTGAAATAATGAATTTGTTGCTCTGCTTCTGAGGATGTAGGCATCTTTGCCGAACCTCGTTAAATCTCTGTGTTCTTTTGGTTTTGTGTCGATTTTATGTTTTCTTCACCCTAAATTTTGCAACATTTAGTTCCTAATTCAACAAACCAAAGTTTATACTTCCACTAGATAATAGCAAATATTTGTCATAGAGGCTCTACCAACAAACTACAGCTTTTCAGTTTTAAGACGGACCTTTCAAAATTTCTCAAATTAAGCCAAATTTCTCAAAATCTTTACGTCGGAAAAATCATTTATTATTTCAATAGTTATATTGTTTGCTGAAGGCCATTGACAGCCTTCTTAATAAGAAATCGAGTTACACGCAAAAGCAAAAAAAGTATGCAAATGATCATTAGNTATTGTTTGTCTCAAGTGTAACTTGTGTTATTTTTTTGTATAATATTTATTTTCATTGTATTACAAAGATGAATTCAGCCCAATATTCAAGCTGCATTAGACGTAGTAAATAGTTTTGTGACTGCAACTTATGACGTGTGATATTTAACACTTTCAAGGGGAAAAAGATTTTACAGATGTTAAAGAATCGAACAACAATGATTTTGATTATTTTAGATGGATAGATTAAACAGATGATGGATTATATGATTGAGTATATGTTGAAAGAGCATTGAGCTAGAAAGTGGTGAAGAGAATGTTGAAAGAGCATGATTGAGACTTGAAGTTCTTGTTTAAAATATTAATTGTGTTATATTTTGTAACAATTGCTATGTTGTTCTTAGCATTTGTGCGCTTTTGATGATTGTAGTGTAGTATGCTTTATTGTTGAAATCATGATTTTTTAAAGATGTCTAAGTACTTTTAANATATTCCAACTATCTGGGGTCATCATAACTATCTCATTATTCATATCACTGTTCAGTGTTTTCTAAGGTATTGAGTTTTTTCTTCACAAATCTTTTTGAATGATTGTCAGTCATGTAGCCAAAGATTTAACATTTTTTTTCTTTCTAATCTTTCGGCAATAATTTCATCAACTTGTCTAAGGAGTGCACTTTCTAGCTTTCATTTTGCATGTTCAAACCATCAAAATCTATCTTCAGTCACATAATTTTAATAGATATAACTCCAATCTGTCCACTAATATAATCAATCATTAATAATTCTTCTTAATTTTGCAACACATTCATAATCCATATTNGTCAGCAATACCTTCTTCACTTGTCTCTACAAGTTCGCCGGCGGCAAGCCAAGACCAGCGACCAGTACACTACTCCGATGGAGACATACAGTCTAGTTCCGGCGACCCGGGTCAACTTTTCTCAGGTAGAATTCCGCAGGACTGCACCGTTAGCCTAGCAATTCTTGGAGACGAGCGTTATTACGCAGTTCTGGTAAGATCCCGAATAACCTTCAATAATTCACCTATTAAGATAATAACCTTCTAATAATTGAGTTATTAAGACGGTAACCCGAATAACATCTCCATATCCTCCCAATAATATATCAATACATTTCACGGTTCGGTACTCGTCTTTTTTCTGTCATTCGAGGGTTTCGTGAGGTTATTGAGGGTATTAACTTCAATAACAACGACATAACCCTTCAAATAACTTTAATACGCACGCAATTCTGCGAGTATATGACGTACATAAATATTTTTCCTTCACGAGATGGGGTTTGAAATTTTGTCGTCTAAAAAAAATATTTACTAAAGAAACAACTTATAATAATTAAAGAAGAAAATTATTTTATAATGTTTTTGAAACAAATTCCTTTTGTCTAGTGTTATGATTTTTGAAGTGAAAAGTAAATCTCTTGTACATGAATATATTGTTTATGTCTCAAGTGTAACTTGTGTTATTTTTTTGTATAATATTTATTGTCATTGTATTACAAAGATGAATTCAGCCCAATATTCAAGCTGCATTAGACGTAGTAAATAGTTTTGTGACTGCAACTTATGACGTGTGATATTTAACACTTTCAAGGGGAAAAAGATTTTACATATGTTAAAGAATCGAACAACAATGATTGTGATTATTTTAGATGGATAGATTAAATAGATGTTGGATTATATGATCGAGTATATGTTGAAAGAGCATTGAACTAGAAAGTGGTGAAGAGAATGTTGAAAGAGCATGATTGAGACTTGAAGTTCTTGTTTAAAATATTAATTGTGTTATATTTTGTAACAATTGCTATGTTGTTCTTAGCATTTGTGCGCTTCTGATTTTGATGATTGTAGTGTAGTATGTTTTATTGTTGAAATCATGATTTTTTAAAGATGTCTAAGTACTTTTAAGTATGAACTTTTGTAAAACGAATCATGTTCTAATGTAATCTATTATATGTGGTTGTTCTATGTATCTTGATGAACTTGAAAACTCTTTCTAGCATTTTGAAATGATTTGAAATTGAGTAAAGTTTGTGACATCTTATTTGTCTTTAAATCAGATGTATGTATATGTATAAAGTTGTATGGTATATTTAGGTTATAGATGTGTAAATTAAGATTTAGGTGTTATATATGTAAAGTTCAAAGAATTGTGGTATGTATTTGTTAAAATAATTCTTCTGCAAAATAAATACTATTTTGATTATGAGAGAGTCAAATATTAATGTTTTAACTCGCATCTGGTGAGTACCAATGATTTGAAAAAAAACAACAAAATTTAGAGGGAAATAGAACATGCATAACATATTGCCCAGCATAACTTTTTGTAATTATAGAGCTCTGAATCGATGCCAATGAAGCAGTACCAAATAATTTTGAACTTCATTTACTTAAAACATTTTGTTCATAACAGATTTTAGCTTTACTAATGCGCCAAAAATAACCACTTTCTGAATTATTGTTTTTGAACAATAAAAAGTACATGTGAAAGATTTTCATAGCATATCGAGTGCAAAAGATCCTCAGTGAGATCCATGCTATTTTCCGAGTTGCCATCAATTCCACAATTTGTTTCACCCCNCCATGGCGAGAGTTGGGAGTAGGAAGATGAAAGGAAAAAATGATAGAAAGAGAGAGGAGCTGAGTCAGCAATACCTTCTTCACTTGTCTCTACAAGTTCGCCGGCGGCAAGCCAAGACCAGCGACCAGTACACTACTCCGATGGAGATATACTGTCTAGTTCCGGCGAGCTGGGTCGACTTTTCTCAGCTAGAATTCCAGAGGACTGCACCGTTAGCCTAACAATTCTTGGAGACGAGCGTTATTACGCAGTTTTGGTAACATCCCGAATAACCTTCAATAATTCACTTATTAAGATAAGAACCTTCTAATAATTGAGTTATTAAGGGAAGAAATTTGACTACATAAGACAAACGCAGAGCTGCGTACGTCTGTAACCTGTAAACAGGTTAGGGGAGGATTTTAGGAGGTTATAACCTCGTTATACCCCATGTAATCTCCCTGTAACATACTTGTACCTTCTAATAAATTTTGCGCTTCTGTTTTCATATACAGGTAGGTTACAGAGAGGTTACAGGGGGTATAACGCAGTTATAACCTCCCAAAATCCTCCCTGTAACTTATTTGCAGGTTACAGACGTAAGCAGCTCTGCGTACGTCTTATGTACGCAAATTTTTTCTCGTTATTAAGATATCAAGTGTAACATCTACATATCCTCCCAATAATATATCAATACATTTCACGATTCGGTGCTCGTCTTTTTCCTGTCATTCGAGGGTTTCGTGAGGTCATTGAGGGTATTAACTTCAAGAACAGCGACATAACCCTTCAATACCCTTCAAAAAACTTCATATGCACGTAATTCTGTGAATGTATAACGTACATAAATATTTTTCCTTCACGAGACGGGGTTTGAAATTTTGTCGTCTAAAAAAAATATTTACTAAAGAAACAACTCATAATAATTAAAGAAGAAAATTATTTTATAATGTTTTTGAAACAAATTCCTTTGTCTAGTGTTATGATTTTTGAAGTGAAAAGTAAATTTCTCTTGTACATGAATACATTGTTTATGCCTAAAGTGTAACTTGTGTTATTTTTTTGTATAATATTTATTGTCATTGTATTACAAAGATGAATTCAGCCCAATATTCAAGCTGCATTAGACGTAGTAAATAGTTTTGTGACTGCAACTTATGACGTGTGATATTTAACACTTTCAAGGGGAAAAAGATTTTACAGATGTTAAAGAATCGAACAACAATGATTGTAATTATTTTAGATGGATAGATTAAATAGATGATGGATTATATGATCGAGTATATGTTGAAAGAGCATTGAACTAGAAAGTGGTGAAGAGAATGTTGAAAGAGCATGATTGAGACTTGAAGTTCTTGTTTAAAATATTAATTGTGTTATATTTTGTAACAATTGCTATGTTGTTATTAGCATTTGTGCGCTTCTGATTTTGATGATTGTAGTGTAGTATGCTTTATTGTTGAAATCATGATTTTTTAAAGATGTCTAAGTACTTTTAAGTATGAACTTTTGTAAAACGAATCATGTTCTAATGTAATCTATTATATGTGGTTGTTCTATGTATCTTGATGAACTTGAAAACTCTTTCTAGCATTTTGAAATGATTTGAAATTGAGTAAAGTTTGTGACATCTTATTTGTCTTTAAATTAGATGTATGTATATGTATAAAGTTGTATGGTATATTTAGGTTATAGATGAGTAAATTAAGATTAAGGTGTTATATATGTAAAGTTCAAAGAATTATGCGGTATGTATTTGTCAAAATAATTCTTCTACAAAATAAATACTATTTGGATTATGAGAGAGTCAAATATTAGTGTTTTAACTCGCATCTGGTGAGTACCAATGACTCGAAAAGAAATAAAATTTAGAGAGAAATAGAACCTGCATAACATATTGCCCAACATAAGTTTTTGTAATTATAGAGCTCTGAATCGATGCCAATGAAGCAGTACCAAATAATTTTGAACTTCATTTACCTAAAACATTTTGTTCATAACACATTTTAGCTTTACTAATGTGCCAAAAATAACCACTTTCTAATTTATTGTTTTTGAACAATAAAAAGTACATGTGATAGATTTTCAGAGCATATCGAGTGCAAAAGATCCTCAGTGAGATCCATGCTTTTTTCCGAGCTGCCATCAATTCCACAATTTGTTTCACCTCCATCTCTGAGAATCATTATCATGCATACAACTTCTAATTGCATCTGCTTTTATTATAGAGTAGAAATCAATCATCTGATTTTCAGATATATCCAAGGTATGAGAATCAATATAGATTTCCATAACAGGCAGAGCAGCGGTTTCACTAACAAAGGAATATGTGGCAATAACGTGTACATTGAGAAAGGCAGAGATGGAAATGAAAATTTGTTAAAGTGGACAAGAAATGGATGAAATAAAAAGAGTCGTTGGTAAAGATTCTAAAAGTCTTTCATTGAATCAGACTATACCAATAACATATTCATCGCAACTAACATGAAAATAACATGCAATGAAGACTAAAGAAGGACTTCTTTTTTAAGTCATTAAATATGCATGTAGGAAATTTTAATTTTTTAGTTCTTGGCTATAAAATCATAGGTGTGAGCATAGATGATACATATTAAGCAATAATTCTTCTATGTTCATTACTAAGTAGGAATGAACATTTAGTTGATCTCATGCATTTTTAAAAAAAAATTATTAGATATTGTAGATCTAACCAGTAACAATGTTAAACTCACGAAATTCAAAGAAATTAAAAAAATGTTAACTTTAATCATCATAATGTAGTTAAGGAACTAGTTGTGAAAAAAGTTTTTGTCTAAGTTAACAAGTTAAACAACTTATCTTGCTCAGCTAGAGTTGGAGCAATCTTGTATGACTTACTCTTTCGTGCATTGAGATACCAAATAAGAAGATTTACTAGCATAAAGAAGAAATGCAAAATGACCACTTAGATTCCTATCTCTTCAATGAAAATTGTAAGGTTTTAAGTTGGAGAGCAAGATACGAAATAATCAAAGAACAATCCATTCTAAATAAAATAATCATCGCTATCTTATCACCCGATTTGAGTTCAACAATTTTATATGATAAACAATCTATCTTTTTCATAATATGAATCATGTGATGATATTAATACATATTGTTAGCTAAGATAGGTACTTACAAAAATTGAACAAATGTAAACCTTCACTTAGTGATGACGTAAAGAACCATAGAATAATAAAAAAACACCAAAAAATAAGCAAATCCAAAGAATGCAAATAAAATTCATCATCATTTGGTGTGAGGATGTAAAGCTTCACTTAGTGAGGCTATTCCATTCCACCCCTTCTTATTTGCAGTTAGCCATAAATTTAGTAGTAGAACCCATATGACTTGAGTATTTGGTGGAATCTTCAGTTTCTAACACTTACGAACTTTCTTAACTCAACATGGTCTTACAAGTAGTTCTATTATGTCCCTAGAGTCTACATTGCCCATATTTATGAACATGTCTTCTCTTCATGACATTGCTCTCTAGAAAGTATTTTAATCTTGTTCTTTTTAGGTCTATCTCTTGGCTTTAAACTGTTAGGCACTCCAAAGTATGTGTTATCTATTGCCAAATTTTACTACTATTTTCCTGGAAGAGTTGATATACGAATCACGTAAGTCAAGTTATACCTACAAATGAAACAAATAAATTAATACCACACATTTTACTTGAAACAAAAAAAAAGAAATTTCATACATGTTAACAACCTAGAAACATAGTAACTATTGTGAACATAATTGTGTGATAGAAGTTGCTCTTCAAAACTAATGAAATTCACTACATGATTGCATGCTAAACCTTTAATTTGCCAAACTCTAGAAAAAACCTTCTTTGGTATTGATATCTACCTCATGTATTTCATGGCTAGCTTCAGTCTCAGCTTGTAAAGTTTTGACGGCCTTACCATTAGTTGTTCTTTTTTAGTAGATATTTCTCTCAAGTAGTCCTCTGCATATGGAACTCACACTTCCATTTTTTGCTTTTAGCTTTCTCTTTGCCCTTACTTTCATAAGTTTTTCATGAATCATATCTATTAAATCAAACACTTGCATGCTTCTAACTTTGTCAACTCAAGAAATAAATGACTTAGTTAAATTGTTTGTATTATAATGATTCTCAATCTTAGTGGAGAAATCACTTCTAGCGCACTTGTACGGTAAAAAATGTAAATATGCAAACACTTGCAGGGAGATGTAGCACAAATCATTCATCACATCATCAAATTTCTGCTTAGTGTAACAACTAAATGCAGACCACACTAACCTTGTAACTTTATTGATGTCCTTATAATGTAACATTTGTTTAAATTTCTTTAATAAATGACACATATGCATACTATGTGTTCTACATTTGGGAATATCGGCTTAACTACTTCTCTAAATCATTCTCCATATCATATATGAAAACAATCTTATGTTGCTCAAACGCAATCGCGTCAACCAATTGTTCAAAAAATTACTATCACATGTTCTTTGACTCTTCTCAGCAACAATGAATGCTAAATGAAACAATCTTCTATATTCATCCAATGAAGTTGTAGATAGAAGAACACCCGAGTACATAGATTTCAAATGATAGACATCAATGCCAATCAAATGTCTATACCATGCTAGAAATCCATCAATAGAGGCTGTAAAAAACAAAAAATCTTTTGAAATTCAAGTCTTGCTTACCACAAGTGTATGAAATAGAAGATCCAGGCTTTTAATTCATCAATTCTGCTTGCAATGCAAGTACCCACTTAGACTTGTCATCAACCAATTTGAAAATGTTACTCCTTGCTTCTTCTCTTGATCTCTATAACTTCATATATGAAAGTGATAGCCCATCCAAATTCTCAAAATTCTTTTTCACTATTTTTTATTTTGTGAGCTTGCCCAGGTTGTTGTTGTTTGTTTATTCCCTGCTCTGTTCACACCTTGACATAAATGCTTCGGCTCGAATTTTCTTACATTAAAATAATTTCATCTGCATATAGAGTAGTGTAGCTCCTACTCTCCAAGAGCATCCATAATGTGAACAAAAAACAACAATGTGGGATCTATTGTTAGCTTCAAACTTCAGCCCTAATTTGTTTTTAGTTATAATAAAGTGGATAAATTGCCTGAAATGGACCAAATCACAAAAATGGGCACCATTTTTCAAGTCATTATCACCGACTATTTTTGTAATAAGATATTCCTCATTGTAAATCTCTCTCTCAACGTTCTCATTACAGTTAAAAGTAGATTGTGTGCAATAGTTATCTAACATGGTACCACCAATCCGAAGTTGTTGACCTTCCGAGCACATCCCACGATCTCTTTGATTTTGTGTGATAATCACTACCTCTGTTCAGCCACATCCATTAGATTGAGCAATCATTTTCATAAATTCAACATCAATACTGATATGACCCTATTACTTTAGTGGTGTTCAACTTTTATGATATCGCAATCCAAACTCATGTATTTTGAGCCAATGACATATCACATCAATTTGCTCCTTTATGACCCTTGGGAACATAGGAAGAATAATACTCTTTTTAGGAGCCCTTGAATGTAAAATTTCTTAAATTTAATAATGTTGATTTTGCTTATTTTAATGAATATTTTATTAGAATATTTTGAGCTGAAATTTTCAGATGAGAATATTACATGTGGCATTCAAATGTGCGGAGTATAGATGTACACCCCGAGTTCACATTGTATACCTTAAGTACACCTGAAATACAACCCGAATATAACATTTTCTAAATTAATTTGGATGATTTTGCTAATTTTTTTGGTAATTTAGTATGACCATTAAGTGATAAATTTCTCAATAAAATTAGGTCATAATAAATTTTAAAATAAAATTTATTTTGAGAAAAAAATAATCTCAAAATAAATTCGAAAAAATTTATGAGGTTAATTATCAAATTATTCTGGCCAAAACTTCTAATTTAATTTCAAATTTAATTCCAGCTATGTTTTGAAAGAAGATTTTTCAATTAAACTTCTTGTAAAACAGAAGATATTTGATGGTGTCTTAATAATAAAATTGTTATAAATATTGTACCATAACTCAATAACTGATACTTTCTCTTAAAAGTTTCAAACAAAATCATACATTTCATTAACTAGTCCATCAAAAATATGATGAATTTCTAACTCATAAAGTTAATGTAATTAAGAATTAAAATATTAATAAACTTTTGATCGAATCTAGACCAGATTGGAACCACCAAAATTTACAACTATGATTCACCATATACATCACAGTGATTGAAGATAGAACTACTCNTAAGTCTTGCTTACCACAAGTGTATGAAATATAAGATCCAGGCTTTTAATTCATCAGTTCTGCTTGCAATGCAAGTACCCACTTAGACTTGTCATCAACCAATTTGAAAATGTTACTCCTTGCTTCTTCTCTTGATCTCCATAACTTCAAATATGAAAGTGATAGCCCATACAAATTCTCCTTACACTTAATAATGTTGATTTTGCTTATTTTAATGAATATTTTATTAGAATATTTTGAGCTGAAATTTTCAGATGAGAATATTACATGTGGCATTCACATGTGCGAAGTATCGATGCACACCCCGAGTTCACATTGTATACCTTAAGTACACCTGAAATACAACCTGAATATAACATTTTCTAAATTAATTTGGATGATTTTGCTAATTTTTTTGGGAATTTAATATGACCATTAAGTGATAAATTTCTCAATAAAATTAGGTCATAATAAATTTTAAAATAAAATTTATTTTGAGAAAAAATAATCTCAAAATAAATTCAAAAAATTTTATAAGGTTAATTATCAAATTATTCTGGCCAAAACTTCTAATTTAATTTCAAATTTAATTCCAGCTGTGTTTTGAAAAAAGATTTTTCAATTAAACTTCTTGTGAAACAGAAGATATTTGATGGTGTCTTCATAATAAAATTGTTATAAATATTGTACCATAACTCAATAACTGATNTCAAAACTTCTGATTTAATTTCAATTTTAATTCCAGCTGTTTTTGAAAGAAGATTTTTCAATTAAACTTCTTGTAAAACAGAAGATATTTGATGGTGTCTTCATAATAAAATTGTTATAAATATTGTACCATAACTCAATAACTGATAATTTCTCTTAAAAGTTTCAAACAAAATCATAAATTTCATTAACTAGTCCATAAAAAATATGATGAATTTCTAACTCATAAAGCTAATGTAATTACGAATTAAAATAATAATAAACTTTTGATCGAATCTAGACACAGATTGGAACCACCAAAATTTACAACTATGATTCAACATGTACAAAATATGATGAATTTCTAACTCATCAAGCTAATGTGATTGTATGAGTCGTGATTGAAGATATAACTACTCGTCATAAAATTGTAAATTCAAATCACACAATCACCATTTAAACTCACTAAAAAAAATTAAAAAAAAATAAATATAATATATAATCAAATCGAACATTCAAAATATTCATCAGGTACACATTAAAAATAAAAACTTATTATTGAAAGACAAAACTCTTAACCAACTTAAGTTTCTTAATTAGTCTCCGATCACCACTCATACAATCACCAGGCCTATATGATGGAATGTACAAAGTTTGAATTCCACCACCAAGAAATCACATAGAATGTAGTAGAAACATAAATGGAAGATTTACATGCATACCACTCAATTCTTGTGTATTTATATCTAAACTTCAAATTTTACCAAGAAAATGTGTATTTTATGTTTTAAAAGTTAAAGTGGCAATATTTTTATTCGAACATGTAAAAAGTTTAGGTGTTCCAGGCTTTTGCTTCGCAATTCATCCATGAATGCAAAATGATAAAGAAACTGCAAGCAAGAATCAAAGGAAATCACAACTCACAACAAACAGATTCAGAAATATTTGTTCCAGAAAGAAAGACGATGAGTAAATTTAGGAAAGCAGAAGCACAAATAAGTTCTCAGCACAACCGATTCAATCCTGGGAACATTTCCAGAACATGGAATGCTTCCAAAACACGCATTGTAGCAATATTATAAAAACAAAGAGAGCAACACCGAAGCTTTATTTAAAATGAAATACGATACGAAGGGAGCCCAACTACATCTTTGTTCCAGAATTGGTTCAATCTTCATCATAATTGTGGCGATGGTGATGATGCTTTTGATAGCTGGGCTCGTCTTCTCCGTCATCACGAGATTCACTTCCCTGGTAAATAGATGCAAAAAGATCCACATAATTAGAAAAATTGCAAAAGAGACAAGTTGGGGTATGCTGAAAATGTAATATCTTCTTAAGGGGAGTAAGGAGGGTTCACTTGCAAATTTGATTTTGAATCAACACAAAGTATATATGCATTACAATGAAAACCACTTGAGACAGCAACATAAGACAATGCTTTCATTCCAAGGCATGTGAATTGTATCTAGAACACATACACACATGGAAGGAAAATTAATTTGGATATTATGCAAAGCCAACTCAAATTTTAGATGTGCAAAGAGAGCACACAATTTCCATTTAATCAAGTTTTACCAACAAGGTGTGATTGGGTCTGTCTGATTAAGTGGACAAACCGCTAATGATCAACACAACTCTAAAACTAGGAGGAGCCTTGTTCAATTTGTGCAAAAGGCATCTCTAATTCTAGGAAATTGCAAAGAAATTAGCTTGTCATATGGTAAGCCATTGACTAAGTGACATGAGCGAATAGCCTTATGTGATGTCAAGGTGAAGATTTCAGCATGTGCTTTTATCCTCATCCAAGCTTATGCCAAAGTCCTTTGGTGATGTTACTAAGCCAGTCTTCGCATTGTGATCTTTTTTATGCTATGCAGCCCTCCCTCCCTCCCCTCCCGACGTTCGTGCGTGCATATACATGCATACAATGCTCAGCCCTCTTCTTCTTACCCCATACGTCGTCCTACTACTACGATGGCCTCTTGCACGGAAGTTAGGGAGGCTGGAGGATGATACCCCCATTATACAGGCTGAGGTACATGCGTTGGCAGATAGAGGCCATTGTAGCGACATAACACACCTTTTAAACTAAAAGGTGATAAATTATGAGCATGCTACCCATTATGGCACATCTCCTCTAATCGTGCCCTGAGGGTGAGTAAATAATTAGTTAATATAATATATTTTAAAATAATAAGTGTGTAAAACCAAAAGTTTAGATGAAACTATAACTTTAAAGTTACTAATTAATAAAAACTTGGAGACCTTTCAAATCAAAAATGGTGAGCCTATTAAAAACTTTAAATTATAAAATAAGCCTGTTATGCCAACACCTAAGATCTATTTAGTCTTTTACACACCTATGGACAATTTAGTCTTTTATTAGTTATTATTGTGGGGTGTTAATAGGGCTAATACGTTTAGGATTAAGGTTATACATGAGATTGTAGTCTTGAGTCTTAGTTTTAGGATTTGGGAGAAATCGCCAACCCCTTGAATTGTAAGTGTTTATATTTATGAATTTAAGTTGCGTGGTTTTTGTTAGTGAAGAGAATATTTTATTTGATCTAATTTCTGTGGAAAAATTTATTCAGATTTGTATCAAATCGGTATCAAAGCATTTGGTTATGGGAAGAAAGAAGAATAGATCGAGAGTGACCTAGTTGCAATTCGAGAGCTAGAGTTTCCACATGGAGCGAATGATGAAATTGAGAGAACGATCGCGCGGTACGAGGCGATAGAGTCGATCGATCCGTTACACCTGGGACATAATGACAAATCATTATCGTGATACAACAACAATTCGAGCTAGCGGTGATGCCAACGACGGGATCTCAATGTGCATATAGTCGTTATTCCAGCTAGCTGGGACGCCAACATCAATATTTCAATGGACAAGGAAGCCAGTTATGAGATTAGCATAGTCACACGGGATCGTGGCATAGAACACAATCTCGATTTGGTCGAGTTGGGAAGCCAAAATGCAAGATTTCGACAGACAGAGCCCCACGTGGTGACCTAAACTCTCGATACATTCGCTATTGGAGAGAAGGGAATATGGGATCACAATGTACAAATCCATCGAGATTCTAGCTGAAATATGATCCTTAGATACAATCACAAACAACTTGATTTTTAGCAGAGAAGCCAATAGAAGGAACAGTGTACATGAAAGGATTGAGCCTTACAATAAAATAGTGATCCGAAGCAAACGACGAGGTTAGAGTTCCAAAACCATACAAAGCAATGGAGGATAAGAAAATAGATGCTTTGGAGAAAAAAAATTAAAGGTAAATGTGTGACAAATCAAATATGGAATTGAGGAGTGTTTCTTGTCCGTTGAGGGGCGACTCCCGACTTCATACAAGGGAGATACATGGTTTTGAAAAAAATGATAAAGAAGATCATAAAGTTTCACACAAAAAAATCTCAGCTGGCTGCGAGATCAAATGATGGCATCTAAGGAAAATGTGAGCGGCATTTGTGCAGCATCAAGGCAGTATCACTATTCTAGGTGGATCAGGAGCCACAAAAGCGAACAAAGGAATTGAGAGCATACTTGAGCAAAAGAGCTAGAAAGGAATAGGGTGACATCAAGACGATTAGAAGGAATGGAAGCATGTGAGATTCAATGAAGGAGTCAAAGGCGACTCCAAACAACATCATCAACAAGGAATTACATGACATCAAGAGGTTAGAAACAAGTAACAGCAAGCGAAACAGGACAACGTGTAATTTGAGGTTGGAGAAGTTTGATTAGAAGGATTTTAGCATGGAACAGGGAACTATAGTGAGTGGGACCCTGACAGTTGGTTGCATCCAACTGCGCTAGTGACTTTTGTTGTTACGATCTCCTGGTAGAAGACAATTCAAAAGTAATGATGAGAATGAGATGGGTGGAGCGGAGCAGGAGTGTACAGCCTATTTGACATTATTGAATATTCAAGAAGGAGACAAGATGATAGTGCTTCGCAGTGACCACATTTTGTGCAAAACTTTGGTGGCGCTTAAGACCACAGTGAGAAATACATGAGGCATGACTGAGATTCTTATCAAGTTGCAAAGCATGAAAGAGACACATGATACAAAGTTGTGGAATTTCAGGTGATCGATGAATTATGAGATGAGTTATTTGGAACAATGATATTCTCCAAGATTAATTTGAAGTAGGGGTGTCATAAGATTCTGAAGCGGTCAAAGAATGTTCACAAGATGACATTTCAAACTTATGAGAGTTGCTTATGGAAAGGATTGTCGGATGATGACGTAACGTGGAAGTGATACGACTTGATCCAACAACAATTTCTTCTTCTACCACCTTGAGGATAATGTATCTTTTTTGTGAGGAGAGTATTGTTACGTTGAAATCGAAATCTTGAGAGTTACTACGAATTTCTGAAAAAATGAAAATGATTGTTAGATAGTGACGTCACGTGAAAGCGATAAGACTTGATCCAACAATAATTTATTCTTCTCTCTCACTTTAAGGACAATGTATCTTTTGCGATGAGAGTATTGTTATGTCTGCATCTAAGTTCAATTTTGTCTTTTATGGGCCTAAGGGTAACTTACTCTTTCATGGATTATTATCATAGGGTATAAATAAGGCTAATATGTTTAGGATTAAGGTTATGCATGAAATTGTGATCTTGAGTCTTAGGTTTAGGGTTTGAGAGATATCACCTACCTTTTGAATTATAGATATTGGGAGAGATTGCCTACCCTTGAATTGTAAGTGCTTAGCTTTATGTATTTTAGTTGTGTAGTTTTCGTTAAGGAAGAAAAATATTTTATTTGTCATAATCTTTGTGGAAAAATCATCTTGATCCTCTTCTAAGCCCTTCATAAAAGTTCAATAATTATAAAATATCATTATCTAATGTGGGGCCCAAAATTATTATCAGATGTGGGCTCCAAAAATTTTGGGCCCCAACCTCTTTCATGAGAAAGATTTTGAGAAGTTCTGGATCAATTTTTGGATGGTAGATTATACTACAAATAACATTACTCAGATTTCACTCTTATTTTGTGAGGATTTTAAGATATGATTTAAGGTTGGTCATGATCTAAATCCTATACGATTAATTACTCCCTTTCAAAATAAGGGAAGGAAAAAACGGAACTTCTGATTAAAGCTAATCATTAAGATGCTAATTACTTAGTGTATAGCAACAACAATTAGATTTTAAGTTGCAGAAAATTCATCATTAAAAGCATAGAACAAGTGCAACGGAATGATGATTAACCTTATCAAAATCTCATTTATGAATCTTTTGAATAGACTGAAGCCACATCTCAACTAATTTAGTCTATAACACAAAGTCATCAAGCCCATCAAATTATACTTGATTCTCAGGCTTTCTTTAGGTCATAAGCACCAAGCAAACTTGGATCAATGTACATGTGAGCAATCCCAAAAAATAAATTTAATTAATCAGTACAAATTATTTATAGCTTATGATAATAAAATCCACTAATATGTTTTCAATATCGACGATCTTATAATTCTCACTTTTGGTCCTTCCAACAGAAATAAGCTCTAATGTACTTAATATAAAGTAAACACTCACCGAACTAGACTTCTATCACCCAAGGAATCACTTAACGTGAATCAAAATCCAACCTAAAACTTCAAGCTCCTTATTCAAAGCAATTTAAGAAAATATCAAAATATTTTTTACAGTACAGATGCTAACCTCAATAGAAAGGTATTATCCATTGAAGACTGCGTAAAGTCAAATATGGAGCACAATATAAAATCAACGTGTCTTCCAAACACATAAAATCAATCATAGATGCATAAAGTATCACNCCTTAAAAGTTTCAAACAAAATCATAAATTTCATTAACTAGTCCATCAAAAATATGATGAATTTCTAACTCATAAAGCTAATGTAATCAAGAATTAAAATATTAATAAACTTTTGATCGAATCTAGACACAGATTGGAACCACCAAAATTTACAACTATGATTCACCATATACATCACAGTGATTGAAGATAGAACTACTCGTCATAAAATTGTAAATTTAAATCACACAATCACCATTTAAACTCACTAAAAAACATAAATAAAATATATAATCAAATCGAACATTCAAAATATTCATCAGGTACACATTAAAAATAAAAAACTTATTATTGAAAGACAAAACTCTTAACCAACTTAAGTTTCTTAATTAGTCTCCGATCACCACTCATACAATCACCAGGCCTATATGATGGAATGTACATGAATTCCACCACCAAGAAATCACATAGAATGTAGTAGAAACATAAATGGAAGATTTACATGCATACCACTCAATTCTTGTGTATTTATATCTAAACTTCAAATTTTACATTCAGAACATTTTATCCATGCAAGAAAATGTGTATTTTATGTTTTAAAAGTTAAAGTGGCAATATTTTTATTCGAACATGTAAAAAGTTTAGGTGTTCCAGGTCATCCATGAATGCAAAATGATAAAGAAACTGCAAGCAAGAATCAAAGGAAATCACAACTCACAACAAATAGATTCAGTAATATTTGTTCCAGAAAGAAAGACGATGAGTAAATTCAGGAAAGCAGAGGCACAAATAAGTTCTCAGCACAACTGATTCAATCCTGGGAACATTTCCAGAACATGAAATGCTTCCAAAAACACGCATTGCAGCAATATTATAAAAACAAAGAGAGCCACACCGAATCTTTATTTAAAATGAAATACGATACGAAGGGAGCAAAACTACATCTTTGTTCCAGAATTGGCTCAATCTTCATCATAATTGTGGCGATGGTGATGATGCTTTTGATAGCTGGGCTCGTCTTCTCCGTCATCACGAGATTCACTTCCCTGGTAAATAGATGCAAAAAGATCCACATAATTAGAAAAATTGCAAAAGAGACAAGTTGGGGTATGCTGAAAATGTAATATCTTCTGAAGGGGAGTAAGGAGGGTTCACTAGCAAATTTGATTTTGAATCAACACAAAGTATATATATGCATTACAATGAAAACCACTTGAGACAGCAACAAACGACAATGCTTTTATTCCAAGGCATGTGAATTGTATCTAGAACACATACACACGTGGAAGGAAAATTAATTTGGATATTATGCCAAGCCAACTCAAATTTTAGATGTGCAAAGAGAGCACACATTTTACATTTAATCAAGTTTTACCAACAAGGTGTGATTGGGTCTGTCTGATTAAGTGGACAAACCGCTAATGATCAACACAACTCTAAAACTAGGAAGAGCCTTGTTCAATTTGTGCAAAAAGTATCTCTAATTCTAGGAAACTGCAAAGAAATTAGCTTGTCATATGGTAAGCAATTGACTAGAGCGACATGCGCAAATAGCCTGATGTGATGTCAAGGTGATTGACAACGTGAAGATTTCAGCATGTGCTTTTATCCTCATCCAAGCTTATGCCAAAGCCCTTTGCTGATGTTACTAAGCCAGTCTTCGCATTGTGATCCTTTTTATGCTATGCAGCCCTCCGTCCCTCCCCTCCCCTCCCGACGTTCATGCGTGCATATACATGCATACAATGCTCAGCCTTTTCTTCTTACCCCATACCTCGTCCTACTACTACGATGACCTCTTGCACAGAAGTCAGGGAGGCTGGAGGATGATACCCCCATTATACAGGCTGAGGTATATGGGTTAGCTGATAGAGGCCATTGTAGCAACATAACACACCTTTTAAACTAAAAAGGTGATAAATTATGAGCATGCTACCCATTATGGCACATCTCCTCTAATCGTGCCCTGAGGGTGAGTAAATAACTAGTTAATATAATATATTTTAAAATAATAAGTGAGTAAAACCAAAAGTTTAGATGTGACTATAACTTTAAAGTTACTAATTAATAAAAACTTAGAAACCTTTCAAATAAAAAAAAAGTGAGCCTATTAAAAACTTTAAATTATACCTAAGATCTATTTAGTCTTTTACACACTTATGGGCAATTTAGTCTTTTATTAGTTATTATTGTGGGGTATTAATAGGGCTAATACGTTTCGGATTAGGGTTATACATGAGATTGTGGTCTTGAGTCTTAGTTTTAGGATTTGGGAGACATTGCCAACCCCTCGAATTGTAAGTGTTTATATTTATGCATTTAAGTTGTGCGGTTTTTGTTAGTGAAGAGAATATTTTATTTGGTCTAACTTCTGTGGAAAAATTTATTCCGATTTGTATCAAATCGGTATAAAAGCATTTGGTTCTGGGAAGAAAGAAGAATAGATCAAGAGTGACCTAGTTGCAATCCTAGAGCTAGAGTTTCCACATGGAGCGAATGATGAAATCTAGAGTTTCCACATGGAGCGAATGATGAAATCGAGAGAACGATCGCGCGGTATGGGGTGATAGAGTCGATCAATCCGTTACACCTGGGACACAACGACAAATCATTATCAATACACAATAACAATTCGAGCTAGCGGGGATGCCAACGTCGGGATCTCAACGTGTCATATAGTCGTTATTCCAGCTAGCTGGGATGCCAACATCGATATTACGATGGACAAGGAAGCCAGTTATGAGATTAGCATAGTCGCACGGGGTCGTGGCATAGAACACAATCTTGATTTGGTCGAGTTGGGAAGCCAACATGCAAGATTTCAACAGACAGAGCCCCACGTGGTGACCTAAGCTCTCGATACGGTCACGATTGGAAAGCAGGGAATATGGGATCACGACGTACAGATCCATCAAGATTCTAGCCAAAATCTGATCCTTAGATACAATCACAAACAACTTGATTTTTAGTAGGGAAGCCTATAGAAGAATCAGTGTACATGAGAGGAATGAGCCTTACNGGAAACCTTTCAAATAAAAAAAAGTGAGCCTATTAAAAACTTTAAATAATAAAATAAGCATGTTATGCCCGCACCTAAGATCTATTTAGTCTTTTACACACTTATGGGCAATTTAGTCTTTTATTAGTTATTATTGTGGGGTATTAATAGGGCTAATACGTTTAGGATTAGGGTTATACATGAGATTGTGGTCTTGAGTCTTAGTTTTAGGATTTGAGAGACATCGCCAACCCCTCGAATTGTAAGTGTTTATATTTATGCATTTAAGTTGTGTGGTTTTTGCTAGTGAAGAGAATATTTTATTTGATCTAACTTCTGTGGAAAAAATTATTCCGATTGTATAAAAGCATTTGGTTCTGGGAAGAAAGAAGAATAGATCCAGAGTGACCTAGTTGCAATCCTAGAGCTAGAGTTTCCACATGGAGCGAATGATGAAATCGAGAGAACGAACACGCAGACGATAGAGTCGATCAATCCGTTACACCTGGGACACAATGACAAATCATTATCGAGACACAATAACAATTCAAGCTAGTGGGGATGCCAACGTCGAGATCTCAACGTGTCATATAGTCTTTATTCCAGCTAGCTGGGATGCCAACATCGATATTACGATGGACAAAAAAGCCATTTATGAGATTAGCATAGTCGCACGGTGTCGTGGCATAGAACACAATCTTGATTTGGTCGAGTTGGGAAGCCAACATGGAAGATTTCGACAGACAGAGCCCCACGTGGTGACCTAAGCTCTCGATACGGTCACTATTGGAAAGCAGGGAATATGGGATCACGACGTACATATCCATCAAGATTCTAGCCAAAATCTGATCCTTAGATCCGATCACAAACAACTTGATTTTTAGTAGGGAAGCCTATAGAAGAATCAGTGTACATGAGAGGAATGAGCCTTACAATACAATAGTGATCCGAAGCAAACGACGAGGTTAAAGGAGTTCCAAAACCGTACAGAACAATGGAGGACGAGAAAATAGATGCTTTGGAGAAAAAAATTAAAGGTAAATGTGTGCCAAATCAAATATGAAATTGATGAGTGTTTATTGTCCGTTGAGGGGCGGCTCCCGACTTCATACAAGGGAGATACAAGGTTTTGAAAAAAATGATAAAGAAGATCATAAAGTTTCACACAAAAAAACCTCAGCTGGCTGCGAGATCAAANTAAATATGAAATTGAGGATTGTTTCTTGTCCGTTGAGGGGCGGCTCCCGACTTCATACAAGGGAGATACACGGTTTTGAAAAAAATGATAAAGAAGATCATAAAGTTTCACACAAAAAAACCTCAGCTGGCTGCGAGATCAAATGATGGCGTCCAAGGCAAATGTGACCGGCATTTGTGTAGTATCAAGGCAGCATCACTATTCTAGGTGGATCAGGAGCCACAAAAGTGAACAAAGGAATTGAGAGCATACTTGAGCGAAAGAGCTGGAAAGGAATACGGTGACATCCAGACGATTGGAAGGAATGGAAGCATTTGAGAATGAGGAGTCAAAGGCGACTACAAACAACATCATCAACAAATAATTGCACAACATCAAGAGGTTAGAAACAAGTGACAGCAAGCGAAATAGGACAACGTGCGATTTGAGGTTGTAGAAGTTTTATTATAAGGATTTTAGCATGGAACAGGGAACCATAGTGAGTGGGACCCTGACAGTTGGTTGCATCCAACTGCGCTAGTGTCTTTTGTTGTTACGGTCTCCTGGTAGAAGACAATTCAAAAGTAATGATGAGAATGAGATGGGTGGAGCGGAGCAGGAGTGTACTAGCCTATTTTGACACTATTGAATATTCAGGAAGGAGACAAGATGATGGTGCTTCGCAGTGACCCCATTTTGTGCAAAACTTTGGTGTCGCTTAAGACCATAGTGAGAAATACATGAGGCATGACTGAGATTCTTATCAAGTTGCAAAGCATGAAAGAGACACATGATAAAGAGTTGCAGAGTTTCAGGTGATCGATGAATTATGAGATGAGTTATTTGGAGCAGTGATATTCTCCAAGATTAATTTAAAGTAGGGGTGCCATAAGATTCTGAAGCGGTCAAAGAATGTTCACAAGACGACATTTCAAACTTATGAGAGTTGCTTATGGAAAGGATTGTCGGATGATGACGTCACGTGGAAGCGATACAACTTGATCCAACAACAATTTCTTCTTCTACCACCTTGAGGATAATGTATCTTTTTTGCGAGGAGAATATTGTTACGTTGACGTCGAAATCTTGAGAGTTACTACGAATTTCTGCATAAATGAAAATGATTGTTAGATAATGACGTCACGTGGAAGCGATAAGACTTGATCCAACAATAATTTCTTCTTCTCTCTCTTTGAAGACAATGTATCTTTTGCGATGAGAGTATTGTTATGTCTGCATCTAAGTTCAGTTTTGTCTTTTATGGGCCTAAGGTTAACTTAATCTTTCATTAATTATTATTGTGGGGCATAAATAGGGCTAATATGTTTAGGATTAAGGTTATGCATTAAAATTGTGATCTCGAGTTTTAGGTTTAGGGTTTGAGAGAGATCACATACCTTTTGAATTATAGAAATTGGGAGAGATTGCCTACCCCTTGAATTGTAAGTGTTTATCTTTATGTATTTGAGTTGTGTAGTTTTCGTTAAGGAAGAAAAATATTTTATTTGTCATAATCTGTGGAAAAATCATCTTGATCCTAATCTAAGCCCTTCATAAAAGTTCAATAATTATAAAATATCATTATCTAATGTGGGGCCCAAAATTATTATCTAATGTGGGGTCCCAAAATTTTGGGCCCCAACCTCTTTCATGAGAAAGATTTTGAGAAGTTCTAGATCAATTTTTGGATGGTAGATTATACTACAAATAACATTACTCAGATTTCACTCTTATTTTGTGAGGATTTTAAGATATGATTTAAGGTTGTTCATGATCTAAACCCTGTACGATTAATTACTCCCTTTCAAAATAAGGGAAGGAAAAACGGAACTTCTGATTAAAGCTAATCATTAAGATGCTAATTACTTAGTGTATAGCAGCAACAATTAGATTTTAAGTTGCAGAAAATTCATCATTAGAAGCATAGAACAAGTACAACGGAATGATGATTAACCTTATCAAAATCTCATTTATGAATCTTTTGAATAGACTGAAGCCACATCTCAACTAATTTAGTCTATAACACAAAGTCATCAAGCCCATCAAATTATACTTGATTCTCAGGCTTTCTTTAGGTCATAAGCACCAAGCAAACTTGGATCAATGTACATGTGAGCAATCCCAAAAAATAAATTTAATTAATCAGTACAAATTATTTATAGCTTATGATAATAAAATCCACTAATATGTTTTCAATATCGACGATCTTATAATTCTCACTTTTGGTCCTTCCAACAGAAATAAGCTCTAATGTACTTAATATAAAGTAAACACTCACCGAACTAGACTTCTATCACCCAAGGAATCACTTAACGTGAATCAAAATCCAACCTAAAACTTCAAGCTCCTTATTCAAAGCAACTTAAGAAAATATCAAAATATTTTTTACAGTACAGATGCTAACCTCAATAGAAAGGTATTATCCATTGAAGACTGCGTAAAGTCAAATATGGAGCACAATATAAAATCAACGTGTCTTCCAAACACATAAAATCAATCATAGATGCATAAAGTATCACCTATAAATTGTGATAATGTTTCAAACCTATAAATTTAAATAAAATATGCAATGGATTTTAGTTATCACTGGCATGTTCAATAGCTTTAAACCACGATAAGCCAATGTTTCTCACACATAGTCTGTCCAACATATTTGGCATAGCTATTCCTCTACTTGTGAGATGAACTATGATTGCACCTCAAGTAGTCTTGGGTATATAAGACTAAAGTCCTCACCTAGCATATGGGGCCAAGTCTTATGCTATCAAACACAATTCAACTTAACATCTGCATGTGAATTATGCACGCTGCCTCAAAAAAATCAAATCTCATAAACAAGAAATGGTCATATCATGCTTCTAAACTTTTATCAATCAGATCCAATACCATTAAAAGTGGCCATGTTATGACATCAAACTACTTAGTGAAAGTTATATAGCTAGCTCTCTATTAGTCAATGAGTTGATATCAACATCAAAAGCATGTTTTGACACAAACATCCACCCTAATCTGCTCAAAATACTTGGAGGTAACTGATGGACATATTATATTAGACCAAAGTCTTCACCAAACATATACACTTAACATATACATCCACCCTAGTATACTCAAAATATTTAAGAAAAGGCAACTAATGGCCATGTTATAATAGACCTAAGTCTTCACCTAACATACAGGGTCAAGATTCTATGCTCTAAAAACCAAACCAATATGTGGCTTACACAAGCTTCTTAGAGCAAAATCAACACGTGAACAATCAATAGTCATATCATGCCTCTAAATTCTTATTAATAGTGTCTAATATCTTTGAACAACAAGTGGCCATATTATGGCTCAAAATTATTTAGGGGTTGTTTGGTTGACTGAATTTGTGGTGTACTTTAACTCCTATGCAGGAATTTTAAAAAATTATGTGCTAGTATGGAAAACTACAAATACAATGTAAAGTATGAATGAACTTGAAGTTTAAGCACCACTCCGCCACCACCACGGCCCACCCATCCTCGTTGTTGTCAGCTGTTAGCAGCCCTCGGCAGTCCGCCGCCCACACGACACTTGTTGNAAGATTTCACTCTCATTTTGTGAGGATTTTAAGATATATTTTAAGGTTTTTCATGATCTAAACCCCTTACGATTAATTACTCCCTTTCAAAATAAAAGGCGGAACTTCTGATTAAAGCTTATCATTAAGATGCTAATTACTTAGTGTATAGCAGCAACAACTAAATTTTTTGTAGAAAATTCATCATTAGAAGCATAGAACAAGTGCAACGGAATGATGATTAACCTTATCAAAATCTCATTTATGAATCTTTTGAATAGACNGCAGCATTTGTGTAGTATCAAGGCAGCATCACTGTTTTAGGTGGATCAGGAGCCACAAAAGCGAACAGAGGAATTGAGAGCATACTTGAGCGAAAGAGCTGGAAAGGAATAGGGTGACATCCAGACGATTGGAAGGAATGGAAGCATTTGAGAATGAGGAGTCAAAGGCGACTTCAAACAACATCATCAACAAATAATTGCACAACATCAAGAGGTTAGACACAAGTGACGGCAAGCGAAACAGGACAACGTGCGATTTGAGGATTTGAGGTGAAGGATTTTAGCATGGAACAGGGAACCATAGTGAGTGGGACCCTGACATTTGGTTGCTCCAACTGCGCTAGTGTCTTTTGTTGTTACGATCTCCTGGTAGAAGACAATTCGAAAGTAATGATGAGAATGAGATGGGTGGAGCGGAGCAGGAGTGTACTAGCCTATTTTGACACTATTGAATATTCAGGAAGGAGACAAGATGATGGTGCTTCGCAGTGACCCCATTTTGTGCAAAACTTTGGTGGCGCTTAAGACCACAGTGAGAAATACATGAGGCATGACTGAGATTCTTATCAAGTTGCAAAGCATGAAAGAGGCACATGATACAGAGTTGCGGAGTTTCAGGTGATCGATGAATTATGAGATGAGTTATTTGGAGCAGTGATATTCTCCAAGATTAATTTGAAGTAGGGGTGCCATAAGATTCTGAAGCGGTTAAAGAATGTTCACAAGACGACATTTCAAACTTATGAGAGTTGCTTATGGAAAGGATTGTCGGATGATGACGTCACGTGGAAGCGATACAACTTGATCCAACAACAATTTCTTTTTCTACCACCTTGAGGATAATGTATCTTTTTTGCGAGGAGAGTATTGTTACGTTGACGTCGAAATCTTGAGAGTTACTACGAATTTCTGCATAAATGAAAATGATTGTTAGATAATGACGTCACGTGGAAGCGATAAGACTTGATCCAACAATAATTTCTTCTTCTCTCTCTTTGAAGACAATGTATCTTTTGCGATGAGAGTATTGTTATGTCTGCATCTAAGTTCAATTTTGTCTTTTATGGGCCTAAGGTTAACTTACTCTTTCATTAATTATTATTGTGGGGCATAAATAGGGCTAATATGTTTAGGATTAAGTTTATGCATTAAAATTGTGATCTCGAGTTTTAGGTTTAGGGTTTGAGAGAGATCACATACCTTTTGAATTATAGAAATTGGGAGAGATTGCCTACCCCTTGAATTGTAAGTGTTTATCTTTATGTATTTGAGTTGTGTAGTTTTCGTTAAGGAAGAAAAATATTTTATTTGTCATAATCTTTGTGGAAAAATCATCTTGATCCTCTTCTAAGCCCTTCATAAAAGTTCAATAATTATAAAATATCATTATCTAATGTGGGGCCCAAAATTATTATCAGATGTGGGCTCCAAAAATTTTGGGCCCCAACCTCTTTCATGAGAAAGATTTTGAGAAGTTCTGGATCAATTTTTGGATGGTAGATTATACTACAAATAACATTACTCAAAGATTTCACTCTCATTTTGTGAGGATTTTAAGATATATTTTAAGGTTTTTCATGATCTAAACCCCTTACGATTAATTACTCCCTTTCAAAATAAAAGGCGGAACTTCTGATTAAAGCTTATCATTAAGATGCTAATTACTTAGTGTATAGCAGCAACAACTAAATTTTTTGTAGAAAATTCATCATTAGAAGCATAGAACAAGTGCAACGGAATGATGATTAACCTTATCAAAATCTCATTTATGAATCTTTTGAATAGACTGAAGCCACATCTCAACTAATTTAGTCTATAACACAATGTCATCAAGCCCATCAAATTATACTTGATTCTCAGGCTTTCTTTAGGTCATAAGCACCAAGCAAACTTGGATCAATGTACATGTGAGCAATCCCAAAAAATAAATTTATTTAATCAGTACAAATTATTTACAACTTATGATAATAAAATCCACTATTATGTTTTCAATATCCGCGATCTTATAATTCTCACTTTTTGTCCTTCCAACAGAAATAAGCTCTAATGTACTTAATATAAACTAAACACTCACCGAACTAGACTTCTATCACCCAAGGCAACACTTAACGTGAATCAAAATCCAACCTAAAATTTCAAGCTCCTTATTCAAAGCAACTTAAGAAAACATCAAAATATTCTTTACAATACAGATGCTAACCTCAATAGAAAGGTATTATCCATTAAAGACTGCGTAAAGTCAAATGTCAGATATGGAGTACAATATAAAATCAACGTGTCTTCCAAACACATAAAATCAATCAAAGATGCATAAAGTATCACCTATAAATTGTGATAATGTTTCAAACCTATAAATTTAAATAAAATATGCAATGGATTTTTCACTGGCATGCTCAATAGCTTTGAACCACGATAAGCCAATGTTTCTCACACATAGGCTGTCCAACATATTTGGCATAGCTATTCCTCTACTTGTGAGATGAACTAGGATTGCACCTCAAGTAGTCTTGGGTATATAAGACTAAATTCCTCACCTAGCATATGGGGCCAAGTCTCTATGTTGTCAAACGCAATTCAACTTAACATCTGCTTGCGAATTATGCACGCTGCCTCAAAAAAATAAAATCTCATAAACAAGAAATGGTCATATCATGCTTCTAAACTCTCATCAATCACATCCAATACCATTAAAAGCGGCCATGTTATGACCTCAAACTACTTGGTGAAAGTTATATAGCTAGCTCTCCATTAGTCAATGAGTTGATATCAACATCATAACATGTTTTGACACATACATCCGCCCTAATCTGCTCAAAATACTTGGAGGTAACTGATGGACATATTATATCAGACCAAGGTCTTCACCAAACATATACACTTAACATATACATCCACCCTAGTATACTCAAAATATTTAAGAAAAGGCAACTAATGGCCATGTTATAATAGAACTAAGTCTTCACCTAACATACAGGGTCAAGATTCTATGCTCTAAAGACCAAACCAATATGTGGCTTACACAAGCTTCTTAGAGCAAAATCAACACGTGAACAATCAATAGTCATATCATGCCTCTAAATTCTTATTAATAGTGTCTAATATCTTTGAACAACAAGTGGCCATATTATGGCTCAAAATTATTTAGGGGTTGTTTGGTTGACTGAATTTGTGGTGTACTTTAACTCCTATGCAAGAATTTTAAAAAATTATGTGTTAGTATGAAAAACTACAAATACAATGTAAAGTATGAATGAACTTGAAGTTTAAGCCTCACTCCCCCACCACCACGGCCCACCCGTCCTCGCTGCTGTCAACTGTCAGCAGTCATCGGTCGTCCGCCGCCCACACGACACTTGTTGTCAGTCATCGTGCCCCTTGTCAACCGTCTGTCGTTACGCTCACCGCCAGCCATCCACCACCGCACCTACCAACATCAATCATCATCCGTCAGCCGACCGCCGCTGCCTATCATTGTCATCACATGCCACTGTAGCCACCCGCTAGCTTCTGCCCGTAGCCGCCCGCCACCAGCCCCGGCTGCCACTGGCTGTCCGCTGCGACGCCCTCCAGCCTCCCTGCTGCCTCCAGACAAAAAAATATATATTTTGAAATACATTGTTTTCAATCTACTTAACGTTTATTTTGCAGTGAATCTAATGACTTGAAAGTATTTCAATTACATTGTAATCATAATGAGCTACAAACCTTTTACATTTCATTTCATTTTTTAGCAAATCAAACAAACCCTTAGTAAAAGTGATATGACCAACTCTTTGCTAGTGAATGAGTTAGGATCAATCTTAAAAGCATATCTTTAACACATAAATTGACCCGAGCCCAATTGAAAAAACTGGAGCAAAAAAATCTATAGCTACTAAATAATCTCCTTGTTGGATATAATAATTAATACCCATTAAGTGCAATTCTATTCAAAAATAATCATAATACTTTCAAATGTCTATTTATTTTAATGTAAATACATAAATAAATATTTAATTATATTAAACTTGGATATGTCTATTAAAACATGTTTTCAAATAATTTTTTATCTTTGAATAATTGCATAAAAAGGACCAACAACAAGTACTTCCCACTGAGCAAATAATCAATAACATATCGGCATAAATTAATGGAGTTAATCAAAGCTGAATTTTAAACGAGAGGTGTAATCAAATTTGCAATTTCTAGAATAAAATTAGATGCGAATGAACCAACAATGCAGGTATCTGTGTGGATAATGTTGAGTTCGGCATATGAGATTCCGCCATATAAGAAGGACATGGGAGGATAATTCCAAAATGTAAGGAGATGGTAAAAGGGATGCTTAAATTTTCAAGATAAATGTAGACATAAAATTCATCGTCATGAGATACTAATATGATTTCAATTCATTAATGGATTATCTAAGCAGAACTTGCAAAAACCAATTGAACTATAGGCCCAACAATGCCTTATTCAGATTTAAAAAGTTTAGGCAATAAACCAACATTATTGTTTGTGAAAAACTGAGCAGCAATACAAACAAGTTTTTTCAAGTTCAACACCCCCATATGCACAAGCTGATAAAGAAAGATAAATCGTGAAGAAAAATGAATACTGAACTTGTATAACTTGTTCAATCTGACATAGCATTATATTCATAATACGAAAGGTTAGAACAAACAATACCCTAGAAGAATAATCATTTCATTGTGCGTTCAATAGTCTAATTTCTATAAACTTCTACATTTTCAATGCGACAATGAGATGCATCATAATGCACTGCAGAAGAACTCTCGCAACACGCTACAGTCAACTTGTCATTACAGAATAATTATATAAAAAAAATTTCTTGCCATCATCTCCAGAAACTTAAAATTAAAGAAAATAGTAACTAATGTTACCAGAGCTGCCAAAACCACATATCAAAGCAATAATAATAATAAACTGAATTGAAACAGCTTAAGAAAGCATTGGTAAAATAACAAGAAGGCATAAACTCTTTTTCACCAAAACTAAATAAAAAAATATAACTTCAAGAAAAAAATTCCGACTACGAAAATATTAACTAAAAAGAACGGTAAAATTGGCCTATCGAACTTCGCATTTTTCCCTCACACAATCAACATAATGAACTTTGAACGATTCTGTTTTAACAAGAAACAGCCATTCAACATGGGTCCCAGAGCAAGCACGGGCGGCTCCATAACGAGTCCGGCCACTTGTCACTTGACAGATCTACGCTCCAGGATCCTACATGAAAAAAAACATGCAAAAAAACAGAAAAGAATTTGCACTAGAACGGACAGACAGAAACAAAGTGAAGAATCACTTGGCTCGGTTCGAGCGCTGACCCTGCCCGAAAATAAAAATACAGAAAAGAATAACAAATTCGCCGCAAATGAAAAAAAAAATGTAAAGAATCTAACAAATACACCACAATGAAGACAAAATATAGTAATAAATATGGAAATGNTTTAATCAGTACAAATTATTTACAACTTATGATAATAAAATCCACTATTATGTTTTCAATATCCGCGATCTTATAATTCTCACTTTTTGTCCTTCCAACAGAAATAAGCTCTAATGTACTTAATATAAACTAAACACTCACCGAACTAGACTTCTATCACCCAAGGCAACACTTAACGTGAATCAAAATCCAACCTAAAATTTCAAGCTCCTTATTCAAAGCAACTTAAGAAAACATCAAAATATTCTTTACAATACAGATGCTAACCTCAATAGAAAGGTATTATCCATTAAAGACTGCGTAAAGTCAAATGTCAGATATGGAGTACAATATAAAATCAACGTGTCTTCCAAACACATAAAATCAATCAAAGATGCATAAAGTATCACCTATAAATTGTGATAATGTTTCAAACCTATAAATTTAAATAAAATATGCAATGGATTTTTCACTGGCATGCTCAATAGCTTTGAACCACGATAAGCCAATGTTTCTCACACATAGGCTGTCCAACATATTTGGCATAGCTATTCCTCTACTTGTGAGATGAACTAGGATTGCACCTCAAGTAGTCTTGGGTATATAAGACTAAATTCCTCACCTAGCATATGGGGCCAAGTCTCTATGTTGTCAAACGCAATTCAACTTAACATCTGCTTGCGAATTATGCACGCTGCCTCAAAAAAATAAAATCTCATAAACAAGAAATGGTCATATCATGCTTCTAAACTCTCATCAATCACATCCAATACCATTAAAAGCGGCCATGTTATGACCTCAAACTACTTGGTGAAAGTTATATAGCTAGCTCTCCATTAGTCAATGAGTTGATATCAACATCATAACATGTTTTGACACATACATCCGCCCTAATCTGCTCAAAATACTTGGAGGTAACTGATGGACATATTATATCAGACCAAGGTCTTCACCAAACATATACACTTAACATATACATCCACCCTAGTATACTCAAAATATTTAAGAAAAGGCAACTAATGGCCATGTTATAATAGAACTAAGTCTTCACCTAACATACAGGGTCAAGATTCTATGCTCTAAAGACCAAACCAATATGTGGCTTACACAAGCTTCTTAGAGCAAAATCAACACGTGAACAATCAATAGTCATATCATGCCTCTAAATTCTTATTAATAGTGTCTAATATCTTTGAACAACAAGTGGCCATATTATGGCTCAAAATTATTTAGGGGTTGTTTGGTTGACTGAATTTGTGGTGTACTTTAACTCCTATGCAAGAATTTTAAAAAATTATGTGTTAGTATGAAAAACTACAAATACAATGTAAAGTATGAATGAACTTGAAGTTTAAGCCTCACTCCCCCACCACCACGGCCCACCCGTCCTCGCTGCTGTCAACTGTCAGCAGTCATCGGTCGTCCGCCGCCCACACGACACTTGTTGTCAGTCATCGTGCCCCTTGTCAACCGTCTGTCGTTACGCTCACCGCCAGCCATCCACCACCGCACCTACCAACATCAATCATCATCCGTCAGCCGACCGCCGCTGCCTATCATTGTCATCACATGCCACTGTAGCCACCCGCTAGCTTCTGCCCGTAGCCGCCCGCCACCAGCCCCGGCTGCCACTGGCTGTCCGCTGCGACGCCCTCCAGCCTCCCTGCTGCCTCCAGACAAAAAAATATATATTTTGAAATACATTGTTTTCAATCTACTTAACGTTTATTTTGCAGTGAATCTAATGACTTGAAAGTATTTCAATTACATTGTAATCATAATGAGCTACAAACCTTTTACATTTCATTTCATTTTTTAGCAAATCAAACAAACCCTTAGTAAAAGTGATATGACCAACTCTTTGCTAGTGAATGAGTTAGGATCAATCTTAAAAGCATATCTTTAACACATAAATTGACCCGAGCCCAATTGAAAAAACTGGAGCAAAAAAATCTATAGCTACTAAATAATCTCCTTGTTGGATATAATAATTAATACCCATTAAGTGCAATTCTATTCAAAAATAATCATAATACTTTCAAATGTCTATTTATTTTAATGTAAATACATAAATAAATATTTAATTATATTAAACTTGGATATGTCTATTAAAACATGTTTTCAAATAATTTTTTATCTTTGAATAATTGCATAAAAAGGACCAACAACAAGTACTTCCCACTGAGCAAATAATCAATAACATATCGGCATAAATTAATGGAGTTAATCAAAGCTGAATTTTAAACGAGAGGTGTAATCAAATTTGCAATTTCTAGAATAAAATTAGATGCGAATGAACCAACAATGCAGGTATCTGTGTGGATAATGTTGAGTTCGGCATATGAGATTCCGCCATATAAGAAGGACATGGGAGGATAATTCCAAAATGTAAGGAGATGGTAAAAGGGATGCTTAAATTTTCAAGATAAATGTAGACATAAAATTCATCGTCATGAGATACTAATATGATTTCAATTCATTAATGGATTATCTAAGCAGAACTTGCAAAAACCAATTGAACTATAGGCCCAACAATGCCTTATTCAGATTTAAAAAGTTTAGGCAATAAACCAACATTATTGTTTGTGAAAAACTGAGCAGCAATACAAACAAGTTTTTTCAAGTTCAACACCCCCATATGCACAAGCTGATAAAGAAAGATAAATCGTGAAGAAAAATGAATACTGAACTTGTATAACTTGTTCAATCTGACATAGCATTATATTCATAATACGAAAGGTTAGAACAAACAATACCCTAGAAGAATAATCATTTCATTGTGCGTTCAATAGTCTAATTTCTATAAACTTCTACATTTTCAATGCGACAATGAGATGCATCATAATGCACTGCAGAAGAACTCTCGCAACACGCTACAGTCAACTTGTCATTACAGAATAATTATATAAAAAAAAATTCTTGCCATCATCTCCAGAAACTTAAAATTAAAGAAAATAGTAACTAATGTTACCAGAGCTGCCAAAACCACATATCAAAGCAATAATAATTATGTCAATAATAATAATAAACTGAATTCAAACAGCTTAAGAAAGCATTGGTAAAATAACAAGAAGGCATAAACTCTTCTTCACCAAAACTAAATAAAAAAATAAAACTTCAAGAAAAAAATCCGACTACGAAAATATTAACTAAAAAGAACGGTAAAATTGGCCAATCGAACTTGGTATTTTTCCCTCACACAATCAACATAATGAACTTTGAACGATTCTGTTTTAACAAGAAACAGCCATTCAACATGGGTCCCAGAGCAAGCACGGGCGGCTCCATAACGAGTCCGGCCACTTGTCACTTGACAGATCTACGCTCCAGGATCCTAAAAGAAAAAAACATGCAAAAAAACAAAAAAGAATTTGCACTAGAACGGACAGCAAGAAACAAAGTGAAGAATCACTTGGCTCGGTTCGAGCGCTGACCCTGCCCGAAAATGAAAATACAGAAAAGAATAACAAATTCGCCGCAAATGAAAAAAAAATGTAAAGAATCTAACAAATACACCACAGTGAAGACAAAATATAGTAATAAATATGGAAATGGTCTCACATATTTGGAACGCCCATAATATCCCTCATATTGCTCTCCGTAGCCGCTTGGCTTCCCGAATCCGCCGCTCTCGTCTTCATCACCATAGCCAGACTTCTTATACCTCCCAATCCCTTCATCATCCCCGCCAAAGCTCGGCCTCTCATATCCTGTCGTTCCCCCATAGCCAGACTGTTCATTCCTTCTGTACCCCCCATCTCCTCCTCCATAGCCCTCTTCCTCGCTCCTCCGATATTCAGCCCCACCATAACCTTCATTCCTCCCATACTCGCCGCCACCATAGCTTTGCTTTCCATACCCTTCAACATTGCCTTTCCAGTGCTCACCTCCAGGAAAACCATGTTTGCCATACCCTTCCTCATCCCCCCTCCTGTAATCGTCCCCACCATAACTTTGGTTTCCATACCCTTCCTCACCGCTCCTCCGGTAATTCCCACCATCGTAACTTGGTTTTCGATACCCTTCTTCCCCATAACGATTCGTCTCCTCCTGGTAGCCATAACCCGGTTCTTGCTGTGCTATTCCCCCATAACTGTCATCCTCGTCTCTCTTCGGCCTCCCTCCATAATCAGATCCGTACTCCTGCCGCTGTGGCCCCCCGCCATAGCTTGATCCGTATCCACCAACAGAGCCTCCATCGCCACCATAGCTAGATGAGGAATCAATCTGAGGCTTAGGGCGCGATCGACCATACCGATCCCCGAAATCCACGTCCTCCGCATCGTAGGCGGACGTGTGGGAGCCGGAGGAATACTGTGGCCGCTCGTAGTCGATTTCCCCGGCCGTGGATTGACAGTAACACGTCTCATCGGAAGGAGAAAGTGGTCGACCGTAGGTTAGAGCTAGGTCATAGCCGCCGGAGTACGGCGTCGGATCATAGTCGTCGAAATCGTCGACCGCTTCGTCACTGCGAGATCTCCAGAACGACATCTTGGCTTCTTTCTGGAAGTTACGGAGGAGATCGCTGCAGATAAAAGAGAACGGGGCTTATTTAAAATTGCCTCAGATATCAGGATAACTACAGTTTTGCCATTCTGGGGACAGTTGGTTGTTGCTGAGTTGACAGCATTGTTGCGTTGGCTTGGGAGCTAGACCGACCTTGTCGGCAGACCCGGTTCAATTTCAAGTTAAATTGGACCGTTCATTTAACATGCTTAAATAATTATACAATCTTAGAAACTTAATTTAGGCTGCATTCTGTCAGAATATCCACAATGATAACAAATTTATCATCTTAATATTTATCCTTCTATTTTATTTTTTATCTTTTATTTATATTTTGATTCCAAGTAAATCAAATTTAAAATATTAAAATAAAAATTATTTAATAATTTAAAGTAAAATATATTTTAAGCTACTTTTGTGGAGCGGTCTTAACTATTTTTAAAAATAAGTAAATATCTAACATTTGATTTTAGTGTTTTAAAAATATTAGATTTATTTTAAGATAATAAATAAAAATATTTTAAAAAACTAAAAAAATAAAATTAATTTTATAGGGGGCTGTTGGTGTCATAGTTTTAATAGGATTTAGCCACAAGTTTAACATAAATACAGCCAAACATAAGAAAATTAAAAATTTAATCCAACGTTTTATTAAATTGAATTTTTTTTGCATTCTAAATCTTCTATCTTTTTTAGTAAAAAATGCATTTATTAAATTATCAAATATTTATAATAAAAATTTTGTTTTAAGATGCACTAAATAAATTTAATTTAAATAACATTAATGATATGATTACTATGTTGCACTTTTTTTTTTCATTATTTAGCAAAATATAGATATAGCTAATGTATGATATTATGAAAATATTATACATTCCATAAAGCCATGCCCTGCGTGCTGATTTTAATTTTATAATTAAGAATTTATTGTATTTAAATTTTTTAGGCTTTCTTCATAAGATTTAACTTATTTACTTATATTTATTGTTAAATTATAAAATTATATTAATATATTTATCGTCAAAGGTTTTATTCTCCTAAAATTATTTATATATACTTATTCATGGGGTCATTTTATTAACAAATTATTATCTAAAAAATGATAAAAATTTAAAATATTATTTTGTCAGAATAATTACATATAGGCCAATAAAAACATTGATGTTATAAATTAATCATTTTGTTTATTTTTTTTTACAATCAAATTAATATATTTACGTGTGTCATAATCAAATTATTAAGAATTTAATAAAAATGAGAAATATGAGTTAAGGGTTTTTCACCAATTTTAATATTTGAGAAATTTTTTTTTCAAATTCTTATACAATATGGTGTGATGACAAAGAGGAGTGACGTCCTGTAAATCTAAAGGCCTGTTTGGGGCAGCTTATAACTGCGGGTGGCATTTTCAAAATGACATCTCACTGTTTGAAAAACACGTTTCGACAGCTTATCCAAAAACACGGTTGGGTTTTTACACTACACGTAGATCGAGGATAGAACCCTGCGGACCACCCGTAGACCATGTTTCAGGATAAGCTGTTTATCTGAATAAGCAGAAGCTGCCCCAAACGCACCCTAAATTTAAGATGAAACGTGAGATATTTTGATTTAAGGGAGTTAAATTATATATATATATATATATATNCCCTTTAATTATCCATTATTGTGTTTTAAATCTTTCCTTCTTATAATGATGAGTTGAATTTTCCCTTCAATCGTATGAGGGTTAATCTGAGTTGTATATTTTTGTTATTTGCTTGTATTAGTTCAATGAGAAAATCAGAGAGTTTTTCCTCTAAGAAAGTGCCTCAGATGTTCCACGATATGCATTTTTATTTCAATCATACATGTCAATGATGCAAAAAATGGTTTGCCATTCATTGTGTCTCACCCTTGGTTCCTTTTGCATGGGTGGTGCGATGCATCAAAATGGCGCGTGTTATTTGTGCCATGCATTAACATTATCAAATGATGTGTTGCTCCTTACGACACACGTTAAATTGACTTTTTGGATTTAATATGAAAAAAATAGTCAAAATAATTCATTTCTTTTACATTTGCATATCTATCGTTTAAAAAATTATTATTTATTTAAATAGCACTTCAAAATTACTAATACTATTTTTGTAAGTAAAATACTTTAAATTCATACATTTTATTGTGATTATGATAATTTTATATTTGTAAATATTAAACTTTTGGCGTTGAATATATAAATATATAAGATTATGTATTATAAATTTCATAATGCACACACGCCTATACATGCATGTTGTCGGTCAACTTTTTGAAAGCTAAAAATAATTTTTAATTTTGATTTAAATATAAGAGGTATATATTTTTTTTGATTTTGAAAGTAACGTGTTTTAATTTTTGAAAAAAATTGATATCAAATAGATTTCATTCGTCCAATAGTATGCATAATCATGTCTGATACCGTGAATACTACACATTTCTGAAAGATGAGTATATATCTCGGCGGCAGACTCAATCCTGCAGACTAAGAGATTTGTGACATCCGTTTGACCTGCGAATTTTTTTATGTGTGACCAACAAGTTCTCCTATTTAATATAAATATTAAATAGGGTTTATTTTACCTGGGTTCTAAGTTTCCTATAAAGGCAATTCTCTATAGTTAATTACATCCCAAATGACTATGGTCACTTGAGAAAACTCTCGATAATGATCAGAGTTATTAGTCTTCAAGATTTTAAAATTTAAGTTTTCACGATAGGAGGTGGAAAAACAAGTGGGAGTAACTCAAATAGAAGCAGTTATTTCAAGAATTCAAATGAAGGAACAAGTAGGGGATGTCACAAATCCTGAGGAGAAACTTCAGTGACTTTCCAGACTATCCTACTGTGTGGCTATGTTTTGGAGAAGATGTTATTTAGGTGTTTAATCCTGTCATTTTATTGTTTGGGCCTTACATTTGCATAATATTTGATTATACAAATAGCCAACATATATAAAAGGGTTTACGTCGTGTCACATAACAACCTCGAAACCTATGGTGAGTCAGGATTTATGATGCACAACATGGTTGTAAAAGAGCCTAAAAAAGGGATGAGGATTTACGTCGCGCNACCAACAGATATAAGAGGGTTTACGTCGTGTCACATGACAACCTCGAAACCTAGAGTGAGTCAGGATTTATGATGCACAACATGGTTGTAAAAGAGCCTAAAAAAGGGATGAGGATTTACGTCGCGCTGGATAAGCTACCTCGAAGCCTATGGGTTGTTATTTAGACTAGGAAAAAGATTGTTGAAGAAGATCCTCTTGATGCTCGGTCTGAGTTACTCGTTATGCTGCACACGAATTTGCTCCAAGCTCCTGTGTAGTGATGACTCAAGGATTTAAGTGTTTGAGATTTGTGGTTTATGTTTCACAGTTTGTGTCAAAGTTTGGTTTTGTTTGATTTTTTGTTTTGGTAGCATGAAAATAAGCAAATTGCAAGTAAACAAAAAGTACTTCAGAAGTAAAATACAGTAAAGTAAAATATTGTGGATAAATTGTAAAAACGTACTTGAGCATCTGCTATTGTTGTGTGATTAGTACTACAAGCATAGTATGGTTTGCAATAAATTTAAACATACTTGCAAGAAAAATAAATAAGGCGAGAAAACCCAGCATGAGAGTCAAAAAAATGAGTCGTANGTGCCCCTTGTCAACTGTCTGTCGTTACGCTCACCACCAGCCATCCACCGTCGCGCCTACCGCCATCCATCATCATCCGTCAGCCGACCGCCGCCACCGCCTATCGCTGTCGTCACATGCCACTGTAGCCACCCGCCAGCTACTGCCCGTAGCTGCCCGCCACCAGCCCCGACTGCCACTGGCTGTTCGTTGCGACGCCCACCAGCCTCCCATTGCCTCCAGACAAAACAAATATATTTTGAAATACATTGTTTTCAGTCCGCTTCAAACCAAACAACAAAATATTAAGTTTTACGTTTATTTTGCAGTGAATCTAACAAGTTGAAAGTATTTCAAATACATTGTAATCATAACACGCTACAAACCTTTTACATTTCATTTCATTATAGCTAATCAAACAACCCCTTAGTAAAAGTGATATGTCCAACTCTTTGCTAGTGAATGAGTTAGGATCAACCTTAAAAGCATATCTTTAACACATAAATTGACCCGAGCCCAATTGAAAAAACTGGAGCAAAAAAAATCTATAGCTACTAAATAATCTCCTTGTTGGATATAATAATACCCATTAAGTGCAATTCTATTCAAAAAATAATCATAATACTTTCAAATGTCTATTTGTTTTAATATAAATACATAAATAAATATTTAATTATATTAAACTTGGATATGTCCATTAAAACATGTTTTCAAATAATTTTNAAATGAACTTGAAGTTTAAGCCCCACTCCGCCACCACCACAGCCCACCCATCCTCGCTGTTGTCAGCTGTCAGCAGTCATCGGTCGTCTGCCGCCCACACGACACTTGTTGTCAGTCATCGTGCCCCCTGTCAACTGTCTGTCGTTACGCTCACCGCCAACCATCCACCGCCGCGCCTACCGCCATCCATCATCATCCGTCAGCCGACCGCCGCCGCCTATCGTTGTCGTCACATGCCACTGTTACCACCCGCCAGCTACTGCCCGTAGCTGCTCGCCACCAGCCCCGACTGCCACTGGCTGTCCGTTGCGACGCCCACCTGCCTCTCGTTGTCTCCAGACAGAAAAAATATATTTTAAAATACATTGTTTTCAATCCGCTTCAAACCAAACAACAAAATATTAAGTCTTACGTTTATTTTGCAGTGAATCTAACAAGTTGAAAGTATTTCAAATACATGGTAATCATAATACGCTACAAACCTTTTACATTTCATTTCATTTTTAGCAAATCAAACAACCCCTTAGTAAAAGTGATATGGCCAATTCTTTGCTGGTGAATGAGTTAGGATTCACCTAACATACAGGGTCAAGATTCAATGCTCTAAAAACCAAACCAATATGTGGCTTACACAAGCTTCTTAGAGCAAAATCAACACGTGAACAATCAATAGTCATATCATGCCTCTAAATTCTTATTAATAGTGTCTAATATCTTTGAACAACAAGTGGCCATATTATGGCTCAAAATTATTTAGGGGTTGTTTGGTTGACTGAATTTGTGGTGTACTTTAACTCCTATGCAGGAATTTTAAAAAATTATGTGTTAGTATGAAAAACTACAAATACAATGTAAAGTATAAATGAACTTGAAGTTTAAGCCCCACTCCGCCACCACCACAGCCCACCCATCCTCGCTGTTGTCAGCTGTCAGCAGTCATCGGTCGTCTGCCGCCCACACGACACTTGTTGTCAGTCATCGTGCCCCCTGTCAACTGTCTGTCGTTACGCTCACCGCCAACCATCCACCGCCGCGCCTACCGCCATCCATCATCATCCGTCAGCCGACCGCCGCCGCCTATCGTTGTCGTCACATGCCACTGTTACTACCAGCCAGCTACTGCCCGTAGCTGCTCGCCACCAGCCCCGACTGCCACTGGCTGTCCGTTGCGACGCCCACCTCCCTCCCGTTGTCTCCAGACAGAAAAAATATATTTTAAAATACATTGTTTTCAATCCGCTTCAAACCAAACAACAAAATATTAAGTCTTACGTTTATTTTGCAGTGAATCTAACAAGTTGAAAGCATTTCAAATACATGGTAATCATAATACGCTACAAACCTTTTACATTTCATTTCATGTTTAGCAAATCAAACAACCCCTTAGTAAAAGTGATATGGCCAACTCTTTGCTAGTGAATGAGTTAGGATCAACCTTAAAAGCATATCTTTAACACACAAATTGATCCGAGCCCAAACCTAAGTCTTCACCTAACATACCGGGTCAAGATTCAATGCTCTAAAAACCAAAACAATATGTGGCTTACACAAGCATCTTAGAGCAAAATCAACACGTGAACAATCAATAGTCATATCTTGCCTCTAAATTCTTATTAATAGTGTCTAATATCTTTGAACAGCAAGTGGCCATATTATGGCTCAAAATTATTTAGGGGTTGTTTGGTTGACTGAATTTGTGGTGTACTTTAACTCCTATGCAGAAATTTTAAAAAATTATGTGTTAGTATGAAAAACTACAAATACAATGTAAAGTATGAATGAAATTGAAGTTTAAGCCCCACTCCGACACCACCACGGCCCACCCGTCCTCGCTGCTATCAGCTGTCAGCAGTCACCGGCCGTCCGCCGCCCACACTACACTTGCTGTCAGTCATAGTGCCCCTTGTGAACTGTCTGTCGTTACGCTCACCGTCAACCATCCACCGCCAGCCATCCGCCATCCATCATCATCCGTCAGTAGACCGCCGCCGCCTATCGTTGTCGTCACATGCCACTGTAGCCACCCGCTAGCTACTGCCCGTAGCTGCTCGCCACCAGCCCCGACTGCCACAGGATGTCCGTTGCGACGCCCACCAGCCTCCCATTGCCTCCAGACAAAAAAAATATATTTTGAAATACATTGTTTTCAATCTGCTTCAAACCAAACAACAAAATATTAAGTCTTACGTTTATTTTGCAGTGAATCTAACAAGTTGAAAGTATTTNTCACTCCCCCACCACCACGGCCCACCCGTCCTCGCTGCTGTCAACTGTCAGCAGTCATCGGTCGTCCGCCGCCCACACGACACTTGTTGTCAGTCATCGTGCCCCTTGTCAACCGTCTGTCGTTACGCTCACCGCCAGCCATCCACCACCGCACCTACCAACATCAATCATCATCCGTCAGCCGACCGCCGCTGCCTATCATTGTCATCACATGCCACTGTAGCCACCCGCTAGCTTCTGCCCGTAGCCGCCCGCCACCAGCCCCGGCTGCCACTGGCTGTCCGCTGCGACGCCCTCCAGCCTCCCTGCTGCCTCCAGACAAAAAAATATATATTTTGAAATACATTGTTTTCAATCTACTTAACGTTTATTTTGCAGTGAATCTAATGACTTGAAAGTATTTCAATTACATTGTAATCATAATGAGCTACAAACCTTTTACATTTCATTTCATTTTTTAGCAAATCAAACAAACCCTTAGTAAAAGTGATATGACCAACTCTTTGCTAGTGAATGAGTTAGGATCAATCTTAAAAGCATATCTTTAACACATAAATTGACCCGAGCCCAATTGAAAAAACTGGAGCAAAAAAATCTATAGCTACTAAATAATCTCCTTGTTGGATATAATAATTAATACCCATTAAGTGCAATTCTATTCAAAAATAATCATAATACTTTCAAATGTCTATTTATTTTAATGTAAATACATAAATAAATATTTAATTATATTAAACTTGGATATGTCTATTAAAACATGTTTTCAAATAATTTTTTATCTTTGAATAATTGCATAAAAAGGACCAACAACAAGTACTTCCCACTGAGCAAATAATCAATAACATATCGGCATAAATTAATGGAGTTAATCAAAGCTGAATTTTAAACGAGAGGTGTAATCAAATTTGCAATTTCTAGAATAAAATTAGATGCGAATGAACCAACAATGCAGGTATCTGTGTGGATAATGTTGAGTTCGGCATATGAGATTCCGCCATATAAGAAGGACATGGGAGGATAATTCCAAAATGTAAGGAGATGGTAAAAGGGATGCTTAAATTTTCAAGATAAATGTAGACATAAAATTCATCGTCATGAGATACTAATATGATTTCAATTCATTAATGGATTATCTAAGCAGAACTTGCAAAAACCAATTGAACTATAGGCCCAACAATGCCTTATTCAGATTTAAAAAGTTTAGGCAATAAACCAACATTATTGTTTGTGAAAAACTGAGCAGCAATACAAACANGCTGCCATATAAGAAGGACATGGGAGGATAATTCCAAAATGCAAGGAGATGGTAAAAGGGATGCTTAAATTTTCAGATAAATGTAGAAATAAAATTCGCCGTCATGAGATACAAATATGATTTCAATTCCTTAATGGATTCTCTAAGCAGAACTTGCAAAAACCAATTGAACTATAGGCCCAAAAATGCCATATTCAGATTTAAAAAGTTTAGGCAATAAACCAACATTATTGTTTGTGAAAAACTGAGCAGCAATACAAACAAGTTTTTTCAAGTTCAACACCCCCATATGCACAAGCTGATAAAGAAAGATAAATCGTGAAGAAAAATGAATACTGAACTTGTATAACTTGTTCAATCTGATATAGCATTATACTCATAATACGAAAGGTTAGAACAAACAATACCCTAGAAGAATTTCATTGTGCGTTCAATAGTCTAATTTCTATAAACTTCTACATTTTCAATGCGACAATGAGATGCATCATAATGCACTGCAGAAGAACTCTCGCAACACGCTACAGTCAACTTGTCATTACAGAATAATTATATAAAAAAATTTTCTTGCCATCATCTCCAGAAACTTAAAATTAAAGAAAATAGTAACTAATGTTACCAGAGCTGCCAAAATCACATATCAAAGCAATAATAATTATGTCAATAATAATAATAAACTGAATTTAAACAGCTTAACAAAGCATTGGTAAAATAACAAGAAGGCATAAACTCTTCTTCACCAAAACTAAATAAAAAAATAAAACTTCAAGAAAAAAATCCGACTACGAAAATATTAACTAAAAAGAACGGTAAAATTGGCCAATCGAACTTGGCATTTTTCCCTCACACAATCAACATAATGAACTTTGAACGATTCTGTTTTAACAAGAAACAGCCATTCAACATGGGTCCCAGAGCAAGCACGGGCGGCTCCATAACGAGTCCGGCCACTTGTCACTTGACAGATCTACGCTCCAGGATCCTANCCCTTCAACATTGCCTTTCCAGTGCTCACCTCCAGGAAAACCATGTTTGCCATACCCTTCCTCATCCCCCCTCCTGTAATCGTCCCCACCATAACTTTGGTTTCCATACCCTTCCTCACCGCTCCTCCGGTAATTCCCACCATCGTAACTTGGTTTTCGATACCCTTCTTCCCCATAACGATTCGTCTCCTCCTGGTAGCCATAACCCGGTTCTTGCTGTGCTATTCCCCCATAACTGTCATCCTCGTCTCTCTTCGGCCTCCCTCCATAATCAGATCCGTACTCCTGCCGCTGTGGCCCCCCGCCATAGCTTGATCCGTATCCACCAACAGAGCCTCCATCGCCACCATAGCTAGATGAGGAATCAATCTGAGGCTTAGGGCGCGATCGACCATACCGATCCCCGAAATCCACGTCCTCCGCATCGTAGGCGGACGTGTGGGAGCCGGAGGAATACTGTGGCCGCTCGTAGTCGATTTCCCCGGCCGTGGATTGACAGTAACACGTCTCATCGGAAGGAGAAAGTGGTCGACCGTAGGTTAGAGCTAGGTCATAGCCGCCGGAGTACGGCGTCGGATCATAGTCGTCGAAATCGTCGACCGCTTCGTCACTGCGAGATCTCCAGAACGACATCTTGGCTTCCTTCTGGAAGTTACGGAGGAGATCGCTGCAGATAAAAGAGAACGGGCCTTATTTAAAATTGCCTCAGATATCAGGATAATTACAGTTTTGCCATTCTGGGGACAGTTGGTTGTTGCTGAGTTGACAGCATTGTTGCGTTGGCTTGGGAGCTANAGAGAACGGGGCTTATTTAAAATTGCCTCAGATATCAGGATAACTACAGTTTTGCCATTCTGGGGACAGTTGGTTGTTGCTGAGTTGACAGCATTGTTGCGTTGGCTTGGGAGCTAGACCAACCGTGTCGGCAGACCCGGTTCAATTTCAAGTTAAATTGGACCGTTCATTTAACATGCTTAAATAATTATACAATCTTAGAAACTTAATTTAGGCNAATTCTTCCAAACACCACCTGGATAAGACGCAGAGGCGTCCAGCCATATAAGCCTCGGGGAATAGCTCTCTGTGGGGGAAGAGTCGTGAGCGAAGACGATGGAGTCCTCCTTACCTATTTCTCCGCTCTCCTCTTTGCCGACCAAAATTTCTCCTGTAAAAATCCCGAGGTACGTTTTAAACCTTCTCCTCGTCCATTGCATTCTCAGTGTTTCCATGATAATTTTTTATACCCCTCTCAATTTCTAATTCGATATGAACTGTTCGTAGAAATTTAGGTTTGGTCTCAAGCCCCAAACGTGTTCATCGGATGAGCTTTCTTTCCTGTCCCTCACGGCTTACCTAGTGTTAGGTTTTTCTGGCTGGGTTTTTGGCTGGCTAGCTCTAGAAGAATTTTGTTACTGCTTTTTTGTGAATGTTTGATGGATAAACATGAGTGTGATGATGCCAATGNTACTTATTCATGGGGTCATTTTATTAACAAATTATTATCTAAAAATTATATAAAAATTTAAAATATTATTTTGTCGGGATAATTACATATAGGCCAATAAAAACATTGATTCTATAAATTAATCATTTTATTTATTTTTTTTACAATTAAATTAATATATTTACGTGTGACATAATCAAATTATTAAGAATTTAATAAAAATGAGAAATATGAGTTGAGGGTTTTTCACCAATTTTAATATTTGAGAAATTTTTTTTTCANGTGATAATTACATATATGCCAATAAAAACATTGATGTTATAAATTAATCATTTTGTTGATTTTTTTTTACTATCAAATTAATATATTTATGTGTGTCATGATCAAATTATCAAAAATTTAATAAAAATGAGAAATATGAGTTGAGGGTTTTTCACCAATTTTAATATTTGAGAAATTTTTTTTTCAAATTCTTATATAATCTGGTGTGATGACAAAGAGGAGTGACGCCCTGCAAATCTAAATTTAAGATGAAACGTGAGATATTTTGATTTAAGGGAGAGTTAAATTTTGTATATATATATATTATGTTTGTGAGATTTAATTTAATTCTACCAAACACCACCTGGATAAGACGAAAAAATATTACATCAGTACTACGCACGTAGAGGAACGTGTGTACCTAATAAAATCACGCCACGATATCCCGCGCGAAGCAGAAAAAAAAACGGCGCAGTAACACGGGGAATATTCCCCCGTGTTATTCATGTGTTATTGTATCATGAGAATATTCCTGGTGTTATTATAACACAATAACACATGAATAACACACAATAACACAAGAATAACACGGGAGAGAATATTCCACCGTGTTACTGCGCCGTTTTTTTCTCTGTCGGGAATATTTTCCGTGTTATTCAAGTGTTATTGTATGTTATTCATGTGTTATTGTATCCTGAAAATATTATTGGTGTTATAATAACATAATAACACATCAATAACACATGAATAACACGCAATAACACATAATAACACATGAATAACACAGGGGTAATATTTTCAGTTTTAATGAGCTATTTTTTTTCTGCATCTCGCGGGATATCGTACCTGGTACGCACGTTCATGCAAGTGCGTAGTACTGTAATATTTTTTCAGATAAGACGCAGAGGCGTCCAGCCATATAAGCCTCGGGGAATAGCTATCTGCTGTGGGGGAAGAGTCGTGAGCGAAGACGATGGAGTCCTCCTTACCTATTTCTCCGCTCTCCTCTTTGCCGACCAAAATTTCTCCTGTAAAAATCCCGAGGTACGTTTTAAACCTTCTCCTCCTCCATTGCATTCTCTGTGTTTCCATGATAATTTTTTATACCCCTCTCAATTTCCAATTCGATATGAACTGTTCGTAGAAATTTAGGTTTGGTCTCAAGCCCCAAACGTGTTCATCGGATGAGCTTTCTTTGCTGTCCCTCACGGCTTACCTAGTGTTAGGTTTTTCTGGCTGGGTTTTTGGCTGGCTAGCTCNAGTTCGTAGAAATTTAGGTTTGGTCTCAAGCCCCAAACGTGTTCATCGGATAAGCTTTCTTTCCTGTCCCTCACGGCTTACCTAGGGTTAGGTTTTTCTGGCTGGGTTTTTGGCTGGCTAGCTCTAGAAGAATTTTGTTACTGCTTTTTTGTGAATGTTTGATGGATAAACATGAGTGTGATGATGCCAATGGCTCGTTGTTTTATTTATTACTTTTATTTTTTAAATGATGCAGTCATTATCGAAACTGATATGAGAGTAAGATCTAGCAAGAATGTTGCTAACCAGCAGGGTAGACTGACCATGCGTGGGGATGCAGAAATGGTAAGGTGAGAGTACACCCTTCCCTAAGGTCAACAGTAGAGGGGAATGCCATTGATAAAGATTGACTAGTGCACGTCAGAAATACTTGAGTGTATCCAAGAAACAAAGAAAAGGGGAATTCCTTTGAGTAGCAATCTGTCTATTTTTGAGGAATTTTGATTCGGTTTTATGAGTGAGAAAAGGCATCACATTTTTCAATCTGTTGGCAAGCAGTTAGGCAATGAATTCGTGGATTGAATTGCAGAAATTTCACCTGCAAGTGTTGTTTGTGAAAAATGAAGAATTGTCTTGGCCATAGTTTTCTTTGGCAGCTTTTTACAAAGAAAGAAGTGATTGACCACATCACATACACTTTTAACAATCACATCCCAAGAAGATGAGAGGAATTAAAAAATAAAACCGTCATGCCAAGAGCTGAGTTTATGAGAGAATCAAATATAACCTGTTTGATTCATCATTCAAAATTGGGTAGGTAAGGTCTACAATAGGTGAGTAGGGTTGACCATCTGTTGGGATGACATGATTATGTGGTCAGCAGAAATATTAGCAATTTCTTAATTCGAATTCTAAAAATCGTTTTTGGTGAGAGTTGTGTGTGTGGGCGGGTTAGGGGGGTTTGTGTGTGTGCGTGTAGAAAATTCATTAACATTGAAAAGTTTAATGGCTAGGATTCTGGCGAACTTCTTCTAATTTATAATAAAAAGCCTTAATACTTGTTTTCACTTAGATGTTTTACAAAGTACTTTCGAAGTTTTTTTTTTTCATGTGTGGTTAGGGGGATGGGGTAATTGGGAACAAATGTATTGAAATGAAAGAGATGTTACAATTAAACAAAAAGAAAGAGTTACACAAATATAGAAACATACTTCCAACGTTGGAGAAACTACTTCATTTTTAGCCAGATGCAAGCAATTTTTTTTTTTTTTTGGTTACTATGTCTTTTTCAAGCTTTTTTTCCTATTGCCATTATTTGACAAATTTTGTATTTATGTGCATAAAACTTGATGGCCACAATCTCTTTACTTTTATCATCTCTAGTAGTTTCTACTTTTCTTTCTTCATGTTCACAATGCTATATTTCTCTAATCATATAGGAAATTGGAAATAATAGCTCAAATATATTGAAATGTAAGAGATGTTTCAATGCTACAAAAAGAAAAATTATTGCAAAGTTAGAGAAGTACTTCCAACATTAGAGAAGCTACTTCATTTCTAGCCATATGCAAGCCAAAAAATTTGTTTGTTGCTATGCTATTTTCAGATTTTTTTTCCTATTTCTATTTTTTTCCGGGTTTTTCATTTATATGCACAAAACTTGATGGCCAGGATCTCTTTATATTTATCATCTCTAGTAGTTTGTATTTTTCTTCCTTAATGTTCACTATGTTATATTTCTTTATGCATAGTGTTTTTTTATCATCTCTAGTAGATTCGACTTATGTTAAGAAAGACAGCGTTAGACCTAGAAATACTTGGGCATATTGTATAAAAAATGATCTTAATTTATTAGAATTGAATGAAAATATGACACTCAATACGACACAATGGAGAAAAAGGATTCATGTAGCCAACCCCACTTAGTGTGATAAAGGCTTGTTGTTTTTGTTGCTTTACTTAATACAATGAAATGGTTCTTTATCTTGCTGAAAGTCTCTTAACATTTGAAATTCTTTTTAGTTGTAAGGATCAACTGTATGAGTCACTTACTAAATTATTTTTAATTGAGTCATTTTATTTTATATACTTCTCTTCAAATTGTAGAAGATTGAACAAGAGGAGTTTGTCATGTACATTTCTCAAGAGAGTGAACGAACAACCAACACGTATCTGGGCAGTTCCAAATGTATGCTTCAGGGCTTCAACATCTATTCTGATAAATTCTCATTTGAAAATAGTCAAGTTTAGTTAGGTATGTTCTGATTAAATTATGAACTCAATAAATGTCAAAAAATTATGCTGGTTTACTTTCTATTGTTGTTTTTATTGATATTTTAAGAGGAGTAATCTAAACACTTCAACTAAACTTAAAAAGGTTAATATTATGAAATATCCACTTAAATTGTTTCTTTTCATTTCATTATTTCTTTTATGGAACTATTAATATTCTTTATGTATCAGTAATGTCATTTGGGGGCTTAAACGAGATGATGGTTTTCATTCAATTCCTTATCTTTGAGTGTTCTTAGTGATGAGGGAAACAAGCTCAGGAAATGCTTCCTTGAAGTTCGCAAATATGCATTAGTTGTCATGGAGAAAAGAATTGGTGGACATTATACGTTACATCATCCAAATTTCAGTAATATTGTTTTGATTTCATCAGCTTTGGTGGATTCTTTGATCTGAGGAAAAATAGAAAGGTAGTTTTTTTTCTTTTTACTTCAGGTTAGGTTTTTAAACAAAAGAAGGCTCAATATGAGGGGGAGGCATTTGAAGATGATTAAATAAATCAATCTTGCATTCGTGATAATTCACACCAGTGTATCATTAAAAGCAAGAAGAAACTACTTCGAAGATATGTAAAATTCTATGATCAATGGATGCTCAATATTAATGGAGTTTTCTTAGCGTGTGACATATACATGTACTTTGGACGCCGCTCATTGATGTGAAGTTCAAAATCACTTGGCTTGTTGAGGATGCACGTTGTTAGACTTTAAAATTTTCAAATACTGTTGTAGGAAGCACCAAGTGATTCTCTTATTTGTGTACAAATAAAATATCATCAAATTAAATGACAAGAAATTTTCTAATGATGGTTTGCAAGACAGTTCATAATTTTCGTGAAGGTTTTATGTGTATTCCTTAATAAAAAGGCTTCACCAATCATTCATAAGAGTCATATTTTATTTAAAAAACAGTTTTCTATTAATTAACTTTTATTTTCTAACTTAACGATATTCTTGCAAATCAATTTTATAAAATATCACAATGCTATTCATTATATTTGACATCTCATCCAAATGATATATCAAAAATCTATCTTTGATGATAATTTTATTGATGACTCTATTGTCATCATCCAACTACATATTATTTTGGTGTAAGAAAATTAAGTATAACTCAACATGCTTTTCTTAATAAACCGTTAAAGTAATTTGTGAACATGTCTCTGATGTTTAGCATGTTTTGTTGGTGGTATTAAATTTAGAAATTGTTTAGGACAAATGTTTTTAAAATTACCCAACGCATAACTATCATCATGTAAAGTCAAAAAATTAGGTACCATATTATTGAATTCTATAACTACTAGAGCTTAGATCACATCTGCTTTCTTGCCCCTTTTCACAAATGCAATTTTACTCTGATTATTCATATAATACTGTATTTGAAGCATTAGATTCTTTTGTAGATTTAGATTTATTTTGCGCTTTGTAGGCTTCCAAATCGCCGTTGTCCCATTAGTCTTAAAAAAATGCGTTAGACCTTCCTAAATAAGTATTTTTTTAATTATGCAATTAAAGTCGGCTCAAAATAATTTATGCAACGTCCACTGGCAGAATATCCCACTTGATATAGCTATAGCTATTTTATCTACCTAAGCTATTTATTTTGGTTATGAATGTTGTTTAAGTTTCAAATCCATGCATTTTAGGGAATACTTCGATACATCATTCATATGGCTCCATTATCAATTATAAGCTTTCCATTACATTTGAAAAAAATTTACAGTTCTCTTTCAATCAAATTCAATATTAGGAATAATTGTGATGCATCAATGTCATTCAATGAATTACTAACTAATGCATTCTCATAATCACTAGTATCTTAATCACACTAATGAACTTTATTAGAATCATTAGTTTCATTATTTTTCTCTATGTTTATATGTGTTGATATGCATATCCATGGATCACATGACTTACCCATTGATTAGGAAATCATGGGTTCGCTGCTACATTTGAGGAGAGAAATTATCCTCTCTTTAATTATCCATTAATACATTTTATTTCTTTCCTTCTTATCATGATTATTTGGATTTTCCTTCTAATTGTATGAGATATAGTTTGAGTTGTATATATTTGTTATTTGTTTTTTTCATTGAAAAAATTATAGTTTTTCCTCAACTAAATTCCTTCTAAATTTCACATGGTATCAAATTAAGGAAACAAACCCTAGCTCTTCTTTTAGTCGTCAGAGCCTCTTCATCAGTCGTCAAGCAGTCAAAATCTTCCATGCAGCCATCAGAATTCCTCCAACCTACTTGCAGGCCTCCGCTCTTGTTGTCGTCTTCTTTGTCTCGGGCTCTCCTCCTCCGGCTCTTTCTTTGCTTCTACAGCACCTAGCAACCTCTGTTGAGCTTCTCCAGTGACCTCTAATATGTCTTCTCCTTGCCTTAGCAGGACCCAACTAGCTCTGCCGAGCCTCCTGGCACAACAACCCTTCTACTTAATCATCACAACACCCCTAGCCTTCTCTACGAGAGGGATACTTGAGAATTTCTCTCTACTGGGCTTCTTAGAATTGAGCATGTCTTTTGGATTTTCTCTCTCTGGTGGAAATCCTAAATCTTAGACACCCAACTTTTTAGTTTGTTTCTCTAGTGAAAATTTTGTGTTGTCGATTGACAGTTTCTGTCTCCAGTGGAAATACTTTGTCAACAACATATAGTTTATCTTTTCAATGAAAATCTTATTTTGATGACGGACAATTTCTCTCTTTAGTGGAAATCTTTTGTCGACGATAGATAGTTTCTATCTTCAGTGAAAATCGTCATGATAACCAAGTATGGAATGAAGTTGCTTCTTCCTCTTCAGAAGTTACTTCTGACCTGAACCAAGGATGACAACATCTGATATCTTTGTTTGCATTACCAATCACAAAATACACGACAACAATTTCTTTCATTNGACTTACCCATTGATTAGGAAATCATGGGTTCGCTGCTACATTTGAGGAGAGAAATTATCCTCTCTTTAATTATCCATTAATACATTTTATTTCTTTCCTTCTTATCATGATTATTTGGATTTTCCTTCTAATTGTATGAGATATAGTTTGAGCTGTATATATTTGTTATTTGTTTTTATCAGTTCATTGAAAAAATTATAGTTTTTCCTCAACTAAATTCCTTCTAAATTTCACATGGTATCAAATTAAGGAAACAAACTCTAGCTCTTCTTTTAGTCGTCAGAGCCTCTTCATCAGTCGTCAAGCAGTCAAAATCTTCCATGCAGCCATCAGAATTCCTCCAACCTACTTGCAGGCCTCCGCTCTTGTTGTCATCTTCTTTGTCTCGGGCTCTCCTCCTCCGGCTCTTTCTTTGCCTTTACAACACCTAGCAACCTCTGTTGAGCTTCTTCAGTGACCTCTAATATGTCTTCTCCTTGCATTAGCAGGACCCAACTAGCTCTGCCGAGCCTCCTGGCACAACAACCCTTCTACTTAATCATCACAACACCCCTAGCCTTCTCTACGAGAGGGATACTTGGGAATTTCTCTCTACTGGACTTCTTAGAATTGAGCATATGTCTTTTGGATTTTCTCTCTCTGGTGGAAATCCTAAATCTTAGACACCCAACTTTTTAGTTTGTTTCTCTAGTGAAAATTTTGTGTTGTCGATTGACAGTTTCTGTCTCCAGTGGAAATACTTTGTCAACAACATATAGTTTATCTTTTCAATGAAAATCTTATTTTGATGACGGACAATTTCTCTCTTTAGTGGAAATCTTTTGTCGACGATAGATAGTTTCTATCTTCAGTGAAAATCGTCATGATAACCAAGTATGGAATGAAGTTGCTTCTTCCTCTTCAGAAGTTACTTCTGACCTGAACCAAGGATGACAACATCTGATATCTTTGTTTGCATTACCAATCACAAAATACACGACAACAATTTCTTTCATTGATCTCAATTTGTGTTCATGTACATCTGTGGTATAGGTAAAGAGAAACATATTCAAGTTTTGACAACTACTGAGTTATTTAACATTAAACTAGATAACATTACTTGCAACAGGGTGGGTTGAATGTTAATCAATACTTTAATACTCTATCTAAATATCGACTCTAACTAGATATATATGAAACATACATGTGAATGCGCTCACAATACTATTGTTTACAAAACTATTTGTTGAATAGAAGCAAACAATTAAGTTCCTTCTAGGGCTCAACAAAAAACTTGATGAAATTAGAGGAAGAATCATGGGAACCAAACCTCTACCCTCAATTCGTGAAGCCTTTGCTGAAGTACCAAGGGAGGAGAGCAGGGAGAAACTCATGATGGCAAGTAATTTCATTGCATCAACTTGGTTTTGTACACTTACAAATCATCTCATGATAACAAGTCAAAGAGGAATGCTTCTTGGGGTGTGAACATTGCAAGAAGCTTGGTCATCAAAAGGAGAAGTGTTGGAAAATTTATGGGAAGCCTATTGATTAGAAGTCCAACAAAGTCAAAGGTGTTGAGGAAAATCAAGCAAACACAACGTTAAAGGAAGATGAGTCTTGTGAACATAGTCCATTCTGTAAGGAACAACTTGAAGCTCTCTAAAGGCTTATGGTTCAATATTCAGAGCCTTCTACCAACCTTCTAGCACATGAAGCTAGTCTTCTATCTATTCTTGTTGCTCTCAACATGAAGAATCAACCATAGATAGTAGAATATGTTGCTTCCAACACCTGATATTATTTTTTCTATGGGTGTAGTGAGCCAACGTATGAACGATCTAGATGAAGATCATTTAGAAGTGGTCTTTCGATCTCTAAGATACTTAAAGATGATTGTAGGTCATTGATTGATATTAAAGAAAACTTAGAACCGTAATATTGAGATATACGCTGATGATTGTTGGGCAGAACTGACTGACAAAATATCTACCATGGGTTATTGCTCATTTGTATGAGTTAATCTAGTTCCTTGGAGAAGTAAAAAAAAAAGCTGTGGTGGCAAGAAGTAGTGCAAAATTTGAGTATCTTGCTATGACCCTAGGAACCTGTGAAGGGATATGACTAAAGAAATTTTTGGTGTTACTACACATGGAGAGCAAAAACATTATTAAGAGATTCGACAATAGTCAATCAACCATCAGTATTTTAAAGAATTTGGTACACCATAATCGAACCAAAGATATATAAATTGACCAACACTTCATCTTTGAGAATATCAATGGAGGATCGTCTAACTAACATACCAACTCAGTACTATATTGTTGGCTTTCTTACCAAAGTTATTCCTCAACACCACTGTAGTGATCTCAGCTGAATTTATGTCTTACACAACCCAACTTGAGGGGGAATATTGATATACATATTCGTGGACCAAATGGGCCCATCATGGTTTAGGAAACTGTGGGTTCATTACTACATTTGAGAGAGAGAAATTATACTCCCTTTAATTATCCATTATTGTGTTTTATATCTTTCCTTCTTATAATGATGAGTTGAATTTTCCCTTCAATCGTATGAGGGTTAATCTGAGTTGTATATTTTTGTTATTTGCTTGTATTAGTTCAATGAGAAAATCAGAGAGTTTTTCCTCTAAGAAAGTGCCTCAGATGTTCCACGATATGCATTTTTATTTCAATCATACATGTCAATGATGCAAAAAATGGTTTGCCATTCATTGTGTCTCACCCTTGGTTCCTTTTGCATGGGTGGTGCGATGCATCAAAATGGCGCGTGTTATTTGTGCCATGCATTAACATTATCAAATGATGTGTTGCTCCTTACGACACACGTTAAATTGACTTTTTGGATTTAATATGAAAAAAATAGTCAAAATAATTCATTTCTTTTACATTTGCATATCTATCGTTTAAAAAATTATTATTTATTTAAATAGCACTTCAAAATTACTAATACTATTTTTGTAAGTAAAATACTTTAAATTCATACATTTTATTGTGATTATGATAATTTTATATTTGTAAATATTAAACTTTTGGCGTTGAATATATAAATATATAAGATTATGTATTATAAATTTCATAATGCACACACGCCTATACATGCATGTTGTCGGTCAACTTTTTGAAAGCTAAAAATAATTTTTAATTTTGATTTAAATATAAGAGGTATATATTTTTTTTGATTTTGAAAGTAACGTGTTTTAATTTTTGAAAAAAAATGATATCAAATAGATTTCATTCGTCCAATAGTATGCATAATCATGTCTGATACCGTGAATACTACACATTTCTGAAAGATGAGTATATATCTCGGCGGCAGACTCAATCCTGCAGACTAAGAGATTTGTGACATCCGTTTGACCTGCGAATTTTTTTATGTGTGACCAACAAGTTCTCCTATTTAATATAAATATTAAATAGGGTTTATTTTACCTGGGTTCTAAGTTTCCTATAAAGGCAATTCTCTATAGTTAATTACATCCCAAATGACTATGGTCACTTGAGAAAACTCTCGATAATGATCAGAGTTATTAGTCTTCAAGATTTTAAAGTTTAAGTTTTCACGATAGGAGGTGGAAAAACAAGTGGGAGTAACTCAAATAGAAGCAGTTATTTCAAGAATTCAAATGAAGGAACAAGTAGGGGATGTCACAAATCCTGAGGAGAAACTTCAGTGACTTTCCAAACTATCCTACTGTGTGGCTGTGTTTTGAAGAAGATGTTATTTAGGTGTTTAATCCTGTCATTTTATTGTTTGGGCCTTACATTTGCATAATATTTGATTATACAAATAACCAACAGATATAAGAGGGTTTACGTCGTGTCACATGACAACCTCGAAACCTAGAGTGAGTCAGGATTTATGATGCACAACATGGTTGTAAAAGAGCCTAAAAAAGGGATGAGGATTTACGTCGCGCTGGATAAGCTACCTCGAAGCCTATGGGTTGTTATTTATACTAGGAAAAAGATTGTTGAAGAAGATCCTCTTGATGCTCGGTCTGAGTTACTCGTTATGCTGCACACGAATTTGCTCCAAGCTCCTGTGTAGTGATGACTCAAGGATTTAAGTGTTTGAGATTTGTGGTTTATGTTTCACAGTTTGTGTCAAAGTTTGGTTTTGTTTGATTTTTTGTTTTGGTAGCATGAAAATAAGCAAATTGCAAGTAAACAAAAAGTACTTCAGAAGTAAAATACAGTAAAGTAAAATATTGTGGATAAATTGTAAAAACGTACTTGAGCATCTGCTATTGTTGTGTGATTAGTACTACAAGCATAGTATGGTTTGCAATAAATTTAAACATACTTGCAAGAAAAATAAATAAGGCGAGAAAACCCAGCATGAGAGTCAAAAAAATGAGTCGTAGGAATCATAAGCAAAAGAAACGCTTAGCTACATATGAAAAACCAAGACTGGGTGTAAGACATTGGTAGAAGTGGGGGTTCAGAGCTGAATTGTGTGCTTCTCGATCTTGAACAGGAGTTACCAGCCCGACAATCTATAGAAGACAGTCTTTAACCTTAATTCAAGTGACTGACAGTGGACCTTTATAAATTTTCATAGCAAAAGTTGTTGTTTGTCCTTTTTATGCAGAGTTTTTTTAACATGCAAACGAGATTTTTGTTTTATTTTTGTAAATATTTTGTAAAGTTGTGTAGTTCACATGCTTGTCACTCTAATCGTGCTGGAACTACTGACAATCTAAGAGAGTCGGAGGCAACAATCTCACCAAGAAACGACGAATAGTTTCATTGATCATTTTCTCTTTTTTATTGAAGATCATTGAGGTAGGAAATATCATTCTAATAATCTACTTTGTATCCCTCGTTTAAGCACACATAAGCAATGTCGTCATCACTATCGCCACCTAGACCCTAGACTTTTCTTAGTCCGATGATCCATATGTGGCGTTAACAAATTTCTCCAATTGTTAGGAGGATTTGAGAGTGATATCCAAACTCAAATCCCGGTGTACTAGGTTTCACTGTAGGTTAAGTGATTGCGAGAATTCCACTATTGATTTAATTGAGAAAGCATGAACTACGTCTCGTTGCATCCTCATGTCTAGTGTCTTAATCAGTTTGTGAGTCAAGTTCAAGTGTCAAGTGCCAAGTGTCATTATTTATTCAAAAATTAGATCGATGAACGCTCACCTAGGGTGTGCTCCTAAAATCTAGGAAACCTACACTGAAAAATATGTGGATGAACTCTCATATAGTGTGTGCTCCTAAAATCTAGGAAGCCTACGCTGAGAATTAGGTAGATGGGCTCTCACTTAGGGTGTGTTCCTAAAATCTAGGAAGTCTACGCTGAGAATTAGGTAGATAGGCTCTCATCTAGGGTATGCTCCTAAAATATAGGAAGTCTATGCTGAGAACTAGGTAGATGAACTCTCACCTAAGGTGTGCTCCTAAAATCTAGTAAACTTACACTTTAACTTCTGCTTAAAGTGATTTAATGCGTTATACCCTCAATTAAGTGTTTTCCAACGATTTCTCAAATATTTTTAAGTGTCTTCTAAGTAATTAAATCAGAAATTCTCATTTTTTTTTACTTAACCATTTAACAAAAACAACAAAACAAACAAAAAGGGAAGGTTGATCCACTTCCAAAATTAACAAATCCAATGGGAAAATAGCAAGTGAATCAACCTAAAATTGTTTAAATCTTTCAACAAGTGTAATTAAATAGACTCCCGAGAAGATTGCTTAAATTTGTTCCAAGACAGTGCTTTGNGAAAGTACTTCAGAAGTAAAATATAGTAAAGTAAAATATTGTGGATAAATTGTAAAAGCGTACTTGAGCATCTGCTATTGTTGTGTGATTAGTACTACAAGCATAGTATGGTTTGCAATAGATTTAAACATACTTGCAAGAAAAATAAATAAGGCGAGAAAACCCAGCATGAGAGTAAAAAAACGAGTCGTAGGAATCATAAGCAAAAGAAACGCTTAGCTACATATGAAAAACCAAGACTGGGTGCAAGACATTGGTAGAAGTGGGGATTCAGAGCTGAATTGTGTGCTTCTCGATCTTGAACAGGAGTTACCAGCCCGACAATCTATAGAAGGCAGTCTTTAACCTTAATTCAAGTGACTGGCCGTGGACCTTTATAAATTTTCATAGCAAAAGTTATTGTTTGTCCTTTTTATGCAGAGTTGTTTTTTGTGTCATGTCAAAACAACATCGATACGGCTTCTAGCGCATGTGCGCAAAGATGTGTATGTAGAGGGATTAAAACTTAAGGTGCTAGAAATGTAAATCCATGAGAATTATGTGATACGAATGTGAATCCTTCTAAAAAAATTAGCAAGTTCCAGTAAAGAATATTGGAATAATTGTAGAGGAAATACTCATTTCGGAAAAAAGTTCACATCAAATAATTCATGATTGAAGTAAGCAAGCCCACAATTTTGACAACTATTAAACATTATCTTGAATTTAATGAAGAACAATTCCATTTCCCTATGACCACACAAGATCATTGTAACACTAGCATATCAAATGATTCCTAGATAAAAGCAAGTAAACATGGCTAATGCAATTAAAAGAACAGTGGATAATTAAAACACACAAGTTAAAGTGCCACGGATGATAAGCTTACTGAAGCAACCAATCACAAAGCACTCCAAATTGACATAACTTACTCTTCAGAAACCTAGGCAAAGCATGCTTAACAAAATTCTAAGCACATTTCAGGGATATAAATCTTTATGGCTCCAAACAGTAACTCTAAAGAAGAGCTAAGATCCTTCATAAATCCAGAAATAAACCAAGTAGACATTCAATCTTAAATCACATAATCCACACATCAGAGAAACAAAAGGGACTATTGTTTGTGATTCGATAAAAAAAAGGTCTAGAGTTCACCTTCCTAAAAGCTCTTCTGTGGAGGCCGGGAGAGAATCGAGTAGAGAGGTTTGTCGTATGTGAAGGGAATTTAGTTAGGGCTGCTGGACGAACACTTCTAGTCGCACGAGAGAAGGCGTAGAGAGGAGAGGGAGGCAAGCCGGACAGGAGACAGGGAGCTTCGGTTAGAGCTGCGATCGAGAGAGAAAAAGGCGGTTGGGTTTCTTCGGTGCCGATCAGAGGAGCTAAGGTGAGCGGGAGATAGGAGCTCGACTCGCAGCGTCGAGTCGCAGAGGAGAGCTGGCGAGTGTAGGAGGAGTGAGATTGAGGGAGCGCGACCTTCGGTTCAGAGAGGAGCAGCGTCGAGCGGCTGTTCGGCGTGAGGAGCGGAGCGGGGGTTTTCGACGCAGGATGGAGAGGAGGTGAGCGAGGCTTCTTCTGCGTCGCGTGAGGAAGAGGGGAGTCCAGCGAACGGGAGAGACGAGCCTAGCGTTTCGTGAAGAAGAGCTGAATCTTAGTCCCGGGAGATGGAGAGCTGACTCTCGTCGTGAGAGGAAGGAGTCGAATTCAATGCTGAGGGGCCGAATGCTTTCGGTGCATAGACGAGATTGAGCCGAAGGTAGAGGAGGTTTCGTGTCGAGGAAGAGAGGGGGAGAGAGGGAGCGGGATTTGTCGAGAGAGGCAGGCGTGCCTTTCAAATGAGGTGGCGAGCATTTTTTGTATTTTCAGGATTTCAGAACGACCCTTATGCGTGTAATTGATGAATTTCCATTACGAGAGGAGTTTATTTGACATATAATAACTCCTAATTTAATTTCATTAAGGTAGGACTAAATAATTCATTTGAAATTTGAAATTCAAAATTCAAAATTGTTTAACTCTTATTCAGCTCTAGTCCAGCTCGAATCCAACTCGAGTTGAATCTGGGTTGAGCTCGGGCCTGCGCACTGATAATAAAAAAATGTGCATCGATTTTCGTGTTGTTTGTGCAAGTGCATAACCATATTGATATGGGTGTCCTCCCTAGCTAAAGTTGACGTCCCATACGCATCTGTGTGGTCCTTTTCGTCATCCGGAGTCGTCCGGGCGAGTTAACCGACGATCGGTCCAAAATGTGTCAAATTTTTGCGTTGTGTAGCGAGTGCGTGAAGTGCAACATTTGCGAGTGTTCGAGTCATTGAGGGTTCACCTAAGGCCGTCTAATTCTGTAGGAACTCATTTTCGGGCTCTCTACATGTTGGTCCTTAGCCCTTGCAACTAGAAGTTGAGTGTTTGGAATCACTCGTGCGAGTTCTTCACAAAAATAAGTCAAGAAATGGTTTGAAGTTCTACGGGAGGTGGGCTCCATTGCTAGTCCGCTAGGATGGTGAATAAGAACTTCTAAGGCTAGATTTTGGGTTATGGGAGCAAGAAACTAAGACCTCACTAAAAATGAGGTAAACACATGCATATATTTATGCATACATAAATATGTACATATATGGGGAAAAAATCTGTCCATATTGTGTCGTTCGCATGATAGTATGTTTTGGTTGTTTTATGATGATGATGAAAATTATGATTTATGAGATTATAATGATGTTAATGAAAAAATAAGTGTTGTTTTACTTATATGAATGATAATAATCCTTTGGATGGCCAGTTTAATTGTTTATGAAAATGTTATACCAATAAAAAAGTCACAATATTTTGAATTTTTAGTCATTGAGATATTGAATGCTTAAACCTAAGTATTATTTCGACTATTTTTATTATCATATCAATTTTTTTCATATTTATTTATATTTTAAATAATTTTTAATATTTTGCATCTTATTTAAAATGGAGTTTGGCTCTCATACGCTATATGCTATGGCTCTACAGGGACCTTTGCACTATAGTTGGCTATTCGCCATTGAAAAATATGACCTGAACACCAAATAATATAATGGTCAATTCAATGACACTTAAAAATATACTATATGTTCAAAGTCTCATGCATGTTGAAAGCATACTCAATTAAATCTACTCTTAGAAAGCATATTACTATCTTAAATGATCCAAAAATGCAACAACAATTCATCAAATCTGTTTCTGTTTAATAACAATTTTGGTTCCTTTTTTTAGATTTAATTCATCAAGTAAATACTCGAGATAATCAAGATATGACAATTATGCGCGTGTGTGTGAATTTAGCTTTGCCAAGTAATTGCATTTTTTGCAAATTAAACTTGTCATTTATTAGACATGATTTGTTATTTAAATAAGTTGTTTGCATCTAATAACAAGTTATTAAAAGCATTAAGATCAAGATATTCATCATAGATAAACACTCCAACCTGAACCTTTTCTAGTTTTTTTTTTTTCCTTGCACATTTTTTATTTTTTTTATTCACACACGCATATTGAATATGCAAGGCCTTGAATCCCTGACCTCTTAGGTGAAAGACACCTCTCAAACACTAGGCCAAGGTGGCTTGCATGCCTGAATTTTTTTAGTTTTGTCATCATAAATATTAAAATTTTGATGCATATTATTTCCATAGCCATTATTGTTAAATTTGTTGATTCTATCAAGATGATGTTCTTATCTCCCACGAGTATTAAATTTTAAATGAATTTTTTCATAAATGTGATTGAAATCCTCTTTAGGTTCACGTGTATAACTTGATTAGCCTCCAAATCATCAACTTATTTTAACCAGATTAATATCCCACATATTTGATTTTACTTTTTTAGCAACTTATTCAATTATTGTCATAAAGTAGTTAGAATTATAGTTCTTTGATCATATGTTTAGCCTCCAAATCATCAACATATTTTAACTAGATTATTATCCCACATGTTTGATTTTACTTTTTTAGCAACTTATTCAATTATTGTTATAAAGTAGTTAGAATTATAGTTCTTTGATCATATGTTAAGTTATTCTGATATTAGCCTCATTTTTATGTGACACTGGCACAAGCTAACTCTTATATCAATTGATACTGGATGACTCATGCTTAGGGATTTCTAATGCAGTTAATATAGTATGTAATTTGCTTTCATACAAAAAAAAGTTTCATGATTCATAGTTTGCGAGTTAATACAACAATTCATTTTCTGTAAATCAAAACAAGTGTTAACAAAGTCGAAAGCCCAATTGATAGTTAAATGATCATAAACAGCTGAGAATTTGAGCAATAATTGAAAAAAATAAAATAAAATAAAATAGAGTACAAACAAATTGTTCTCAAAGTTAATTTCCAGCGCATAACTCTTTGGCCAATATCAAGAGCGCTGTACTAACCAATATAAATTTATTTAGAAGAAATGGGCAAAGAATGAAATTATCACTGTAAATAAAAGCAACCCTCACTCCAATACGAGAAGATGACTTAAACATAAATTAGGTAATCATGCATCTACCTTATTATAAGGAATCACATATTGAACTTGCAGTCATGAGATTGAAACTAGAATGAAAAAATGTATTTAAGCTAAAATTGTGATTTACGGCCCCAAACCATTATTTATACTCTACATAATTTATGTTTGTTGAGAGGATTGTTATAGGATCAATCTTAATTTAAGATTACATTAATCCCAATTTAGTTTTAAATCCCAAATCATCGACCCATAATCAACTTAATTTAAACTTTCAAATCGAGCAACTCTAAACCAAACCCATGCCAACACCTACCAAAAATATACAAAATACCACCATACTAGTCCGCTACTGTATCCACAATTATCAAGCCAACAACACTAAAACGTCTGCACAAGATGTCCCCAAGTTTTTTTTTTTCATTCGTTTTCTATTAGTTCCAAATTCCAACACTTAAACCTGCACCACCTAGAGTATTTTCAAAGATCATCTTTCTTCGAACTTGACTTCAGTTAGGGTCTTTTTGGCGCAGCTGCAGCTGTGCTGCCCCAGGAAGCAGCTGTGGGGAAGTTGACTGTCTGTTTGGTGCAGCTGCGTGAAAAATGTTGTGAGCCAGCTGTTTTATGTAAAAATGACCAAACTGCCCCTGTTTGTTAAAACTGTTTAAAATATTTTGATTTATTTGTATAAATATGGGTTTAATATATATAAAATTTATAAAAAATATTATTTCTTACTTAATTAAATGAAATAAAATGTTTTCAACATTCATTTTTATACATTTTTTTCAAAAAAATTTTTGTAATTTTGAACACAAATAGGTTTAAAATTTTTCTTTATCTATTATATCAATGTATATGAATATTAATTCATCTATACAAATAAAAATTTACAAACATATTTTATAAGCATAAAATGTAAAATACACAAATGCACCTTAAGCCATGAGAAATCGTTCTTTCTTACATAAAGACGTAGGAACTCATACAGTTTCGTACATCCNTCATATGTTTAGCCTCCAAATCATCAACATATTTTAACTAGATTATTATCCCACATGTTTGATTTTACTTTTTTAGCAACTTATTCAATTATTGTTATAAAGTAGTTAGAATTATAGTNAAATTATGCGCGTGTGTGTGAATTTAGCTTTGCCAAGTAATTGCATTTTTTGCAAATTAAACTTGTCATTTATTAGACATGATTTGTTATTTAAATAAGTTGTTTGCATCTAATAACAAGTTATTAAAAGCATTAAGATCAAGATTTTCATCATAGATANTTCCTTGCACATTTTTTATTTTTTTTATTCACACACGCATATTGAATATGCAAGGCCTTGAATCCCTGACCTCTTAGGTGAAAGAAACCTCTCAAACACTAGGCCAAGGTGACTTGCATGCCTGAATTTTTTTAGTTTTGTCATCATAAATATTAAAATTTTGATGCATATTATTTCCATAGCCATTATTGTTAAATTTGTTGATTCTATCAAGATGATGTTCTTATCTCCCACGAGTATTAAATTTTAAATGAATTTTTTCATAAATGTGATTGAAATCCTCTTTAGGTTCACGTGTATAACTTGATTAGCCTCCAAATCATCAACTTATTTTAACCAGATTAATATCCCACATGTTTGATTTTACTTTTTTAGCAACTTATTCAATTATTGTCATAAAGTAGTTAGAATTATAGTTCTTTGA
>JXCR01147422.1:90611-102531 GCA_002079205.1 Phalaenopsis hybrid cultivar
CAACACGAGCGTCCGTTTGGGGCAGCTTGTGCGTTTCAGGATAAGCTGCTTATCCTGAAACGCGGCCCGCGGGCCGGCCGCAGGGGTTGGCTCACGGCCTGCGTTTAGTGTAAAAACCCAAACGCAGTTTCAGATCAGCTGGCGAAAAGCGCGAACCAAACGGTATGACGACGTTTTGAAAACGCCGCCCGCACTTATAAGCTGCCCCAAACGGACCTTGATCAATCTCAATGTAGCAAAATAAAAATAATAAAAAATAAGTTAGAAGATATTAAAATAGAGAAGCTCCAAGAAGGCTTTTCATGAATGCCTTAAAAAGCTTCAAAATATTAAAATTATTAATTATATATTCCAAAATGCTCCCCTTCTTATAAAACTTAATGGTTTTGAATATGGGAAAATTTTTAATAATCCACGTACCAAAATTTCACATATGGATGAAACTAGAGCCATAAACTTGTTATTGCTTCTAGCATAGGTTGCTTGTCAAAGTATGCATTGCTTGCCTTGTGTCAATTGGCCTATTACAGCTCAATAAAGGAAATTGGTAATATGAATGCTTATCTGCTTTGCAAAATCAAATTAAATGTGATAACATTTTTATTGATAACAAATAAATTTTCTAAATGAAAATAAATTTGTTTAAAAATATGTAGATTAGTTGTATGTTGTGAAGCCAAAGAGTCACTCATCTTAAATTTAAACGTTGCGGTATAAAAATTCTAGCATAAGCTAAGTGTACATAAAAAAATATGTAAGCACTAATCTTAAAGAGAACTAACAGCGTGAAAGGGAAGAGGACAAAGAAGGATGGCCCACTATCAAGAGCGTGTGAGGCCCACTTGACTGACTAAGCGAAGCTATACAAGTGGGGCCNAAATCAACGTAATCTGATGGAAAACTCACCTTCGATAAGGGAGCCCCTCCGGATATTGTCATATCTAGTTGTTGTAGATTCTCGGCTCTCCTTGTAGGATCTCAGAGGGAAACACGAGATTTTAACGAGAGGTTGGTTGATGCCTCTGCTCAATTTGTTTGGCTTCAGCCTTTGATCCAGATAGTTTATATCAGACCGGGTTCTGGCTTCTATCTCAAATGGATTCATTTGTCTTCTGCTAGCAAGTCCTTTGGTTATGTCTGTGGACACTTGATTTTTCGCCTATAGACCCCTGATCTTCCATCTACAGACTTTTGATTTTCCGTTGCGAGGCCATACTTGTCTTACTTCTGTCTGCTAGTTCGTTGGAACTTCTTGAGATTCATGCTGATGTGTTTCAGATATACATACTTCAATTTCTCGATTCTCTTACTCCGTGAAACCAACAAATGCAATAAGAATAAAAAAAAATTAAATGAAAAAAGTAAATTCATTTATTTTGTAATCAGCATTTTAATAATTGCATCCTCTGAATTTTCATGCATATGATTCCTATAAATAGTGTGTGATTGAGGCCTTCACTACTCACTGGTTCTTGCATCTTTGTGTCTTGGTTGGTCGGCCTTCAAAGCATAGTCATTGTGATCGGCAAGAAACCTTTAGATAACAATGCTAAGTGAGGATATGATGAGAAGGGTTTTCAGTCTGCGCCCCATCATTGTCAAAATGAAGACTGGCGGCAATGGAAAAAATGAGCGGCCACAACTGGCAAAAGAGGCGATCAAGAGAAAGAAACATATGAAGAAAATGGAGATGATGAAGTAGAGAAAAGAGAAAAGGGAAGAAATCCCTCGCCAAATCTTCCAAAACCTCTCAAGAACTCTCTTATGCTCTTTTCACAGCTCTCCCTAGCTTTTTCCGAATGAGAATGGCGATCCCTAGCTATCCCCACGATGTTGCATATCCAACCTTCTTTCTCCAGCAAAAACCATCGAATTGATGCCACCTAGTCATTTCTCCGGTGAATTTTCATCCTAAAATGGTAAATAAATTTTTACCGTTTGTCTTGCACCCATATTTGGCAAACGAACCTATACCTCCAAGAAATGCACAGTGATCTCCATCAATTTTGGCTTCTTGTGGCGCAATTCTACAAACTTTTGAGTTTGGTGCCAATGAGGGTGCTTAAGCGCCCCCTTCTCAGTTTGGCACAAGAAGGAGGGACTAGATCAAGCTTGGGAGCCTAAGCCTCCAAAAGGTGGGCACATATGTGCCCCCTCGTCTGTTCAGAGCTCATGTTAGGCGCGTAAGCGCCACGGGGTGGTGCTTAGGTGCCACTACCTTCTATATAGTTTTTTTTTTCTTTTCTTCCCTTCTTCGAGGCTCTGTGTAGAGGATTCCTATGGATTTCTGGACCTCCAAAGAATATTCAAGAATGAAAATAGGCTCTCTGACGTCTGGGTGAAAATCAAAGGTGTCTCGTATCAGACAAAAATCGTTGCCTGGGCTGAGTACGACCCCAACTGTTAAAATTTCAAATTTACGCCTAGATGTCCGCAGAAAGGTTTATATTGATCCAGAAGCTATGATAAACCATGTATCATTAAAACACAACCCCATAAATCAGAAAGGAACATTTTTAAAGTTTTGAATTGGGGATTTTAGTGTCGACAGACATTCTAGACCTCAACATGGGTGGGCTTGTTTGAACCCGATTTTCTCGAAATGCACATAGGAGAAATCTGCGACTGTCTTTGATCACTAGAAGCTCTGAATAGATGGACTATGGTCTCTAAACATCCAAAAGGACATTAAATACAACCCATGTCAGAGTTATTGTAAGTCAACAATGGGCTCTCTCAAGCGAGGTTGTATTAGTACCGATCTTGATTTTATGCTTGCCCTTGTATCTTCAGTCAACAATGAACACAGTCCTGCAACATTCAAGTGAACACCCCTCAAATACGACAACAAAAGTGATGTCAACGTTAGCTTTTACCAAGGAAGGGATCTTTAAACTTATAAATGGCTATGGTATAATATGTATACTTATGTGCTTGCCTTTGTTTTAAAGGAGGTGTTATTGGGGTATTTTGGTGATTTTATAATCATAAGCCTACGGTTCAGCAAGGTCGCTCCATTGACTATGTTGGGTGGATTCTCTTGGTTGACTCTAGACCGACTTTTGGTCGGCGTGTTTTGTTTCGGTCTTCTCAGTTATTCCGACCGTTTATCCAGCTTTGACTGTTGACTTCTGATCCCTATATAAGGAGCTCCAATTAGTGGGATGAGACTAGGCCATGGATTAAGGATGAATCTTTGTAATCCAATAGATATCTGACCCTCCGACGAGGGAGTCCCTCGAGATGATCTTGGAATTATTCATTGTCGATCATTGACCCTCATTGTAGGATCCCAAAGGGCATCTACAAAATCTTGGGGAGAGATAGGTTGATGCCTTTGCTTCATTTGGTTAGCTTCAGTCTTTGGTTTAAATGGTTGGTATTTGATTGGCTTTTGGCTCCTATTTAGGAGATTTGGTTTTGTCAAATGGATCCATTGGTCTTCCGCTAGTGGGTCGTTTGGTCATAACAGCAAACTCTTGATTTTCCATCTGCAGAACTTAACCTTTGATCTGTAGACAATTGATCTTCTGCTTGCGGGCCTTCCTTGTAGTACTTCTATCTCCTAATCCATCAGATCTTCTCGAGATTCGTGTTAAAGTTTTTCTGATGTATACATACGTACGGCACAATTCCTAATAATACCTNTCATCTGCAGAACTTAACCTTTGATCTGTAGACAATTCATCTTCTGCTTGCGGGCCTTCCTTGTAGTACTTCTATCTCCTAATCCATTAGATCTTCTCGAGATTCGTGTTAAAGTTTTTCTGATGTATACATACGTACGGCACAATTCCTAATAATACCTAATAACTCCTTCATTTTTATATGTCTAACACAAAATTTTTTTATTTATGTACTTATATATTCAAATTTTTTATGTCATGGTATTTTTTGGGTGGGTAAAATCATTAAATATCTTCTTCTTCTTTTTTTTTTTTTCTTAAGTATTGAGCATCAAATTAAGGAGGGGGGAGTGGGTGGCCATTATATGAATATAATGAATTTATTTTTTTTAATATTTGAATATAATTCTAAATTAAAAATTAGGTACATGATATTTCAATTATATTTTTTGTGTGGCCATTAGACCAACAAAAAAAAAAGAAAACAAAAGAAAACCCATAAACATACCATACAATTATTACCTATTTACATATCTAACACCNAAGAAAACAAAAGAAAACCCATAAACATACCATACAATTATTACCTATTTACATATCTAACACCTAAATTTAAATAATTATGTTCATAACACTCATCTTAAACATCACATAAAAAATATCATTTTATTAAATTTTTTAAAAGTCAAATGCATCTTTTCATGCATTGATTTAGAGCCCCAAAACGTTATAAATCTAAAAATCAAATTTTAAATGTCAGATATGTAAATCTATAAGAATTATATGGTACAAATGTATATAAATAAATTGGCACATCAAAATTAGAAATGTTTCACCAATTAACCGGCAGTTCCAACAAAAATTTTTCTGTACGGACTCCTGACGTAGCTCTACATACAGCAGAGGTTATTTCTGAGTTATTTTCATGTTATTTCTGGGTTATTTTTAATAATACCAAAATAACCCAGAATTACCCCAAAAATAAAGACCGCGAGTTGAAAAATACTTTTCTTCTAACCCTTTTGGCCCAATTTTTAGAATCATGAGAAATATCCGAATCATATACCTGTTGAAATATGAAATGTCATGATTGATATGATTAACATTCAATAAATGTATATAATTAGCCAATTTTTTACATNTTTTTTTTGTGCGGACTCCTGACGTAGCTCTACGTGCGGCAAATGTTATTTCTGAGTTATTTTCTGGTATCAAAATAACCAAAAAATAAAGACCGCAAATTGAAAAATACTTGTCTCAACCCTTTTGGCCCAATTTTTAGAATCACGAGAAATCTCCGAATCATATACCTCTTGAAATATGAAATGTTATGATTGATATGATTAAAATTCAATAAATGTATATAATTAGCCAATTTTTGAATCGTTCTAATTAAATTTTTAAATGTATATATNTGAAAACGCCGCTCGCACTTATAAGCTGCCCCAAACGGACCTTCAATCTCGATGTAGCAAAATAAAAATAATAAAAAATAAGTTAGGAGATATTAAAATAGAGAAGCTCAAAGAAGGCTTTTCATGAATGCCTTAAAAAGCTTCAAAATATTAAAATTATTAATTATATATTCCTAAATGCTCCCCTTCTTATAAAACTTAATGGTTTTGAATATGGGAAAATTTTTAATAATCCATGTACCAAAATTTCACATATGGATGAAACTAGAGCCATAAACTTGTTATTGCTTCTAGCATAGGTTGCTTGTCAAAGTATGCATTGCTTGCCTCGTGTCAATTGGCCTATTTCAGCTCAATAAAGGAAATTGGTAATATGAATGCTTATTTGCTTTGCAAAATCAAATTAAATGTGATAACGTTTTTATTGATAACAAATAATTTTCTAGATGAAAATAAATTTGTGTAAAAATATGTAGATTAGCGGTATGTTGTAAAGCCAAAGAGTCACTCATCTTAAATTTAAACGTTGCGGTATAAAAATTCTAGCATAAGCTAAGTGTACATAAAAAATATGTAAGCACTACTCTTAAAAAGAACTAACAACGTGAAAGGGAAGATGATAGAGAAGGATGGCCCACTATCAAGAGCGTGTGAGGCCCACTTGACTGACTAAGCGAAGCTATACAAGTGGGGCCAACAATGTCAAAGTTTACGGGAACAAGAGGCAGATAAGAAGGTGACTGGAAGATCCACATTTGAACCAATCACTATAGGAATGCCAACCCGTTCCATAACATCTTCAACCATCTCATGGACGCCTAAAGACTCCTCACCAGAAGTCAAGGATTAACATATAGCTAGATCAACAAGTCGATCTGTGCCGATCAAGCTTAACTAACTAAGTTGACCCTACCGACTTGAAGTTAGTTAAGCTTAGTCGGCTAAGATAGAAAGTAGTTAGACGATAAGTCCATAAATGTAAAATATCATAAATACCCTAATACGGTCTCCTTTTGATGCAGTGGCAAAAATATAATATCATCATTGTACTCTCTCTTCTTTAAATAGGAGAATCATTTTATGAATAGTACCATATTTTGGCTGAGGATCCTGACACCATTGCTTGGTGTCAGGATCCTACATTCCCATCTTTAAATAATGATCAATAGTACCATAATTATTATTCATTATTGTTCACTCTTCTATTTTTGTCTCTCTTTCACTCTAAACTTACACCATATTTCTTGGGTGTGTCACAGAAAAATCATGATTCAACATCCTAATAGTTGTGAATCATGCTACAAACAAGAAGACGAGTAACCCAAGGAGTAGAAACAAATAACAGAGACGCCGACATCATGTAGTGCACGAGAATTTGTGACCCGACAAATTTAAAAGTTGAAGGATCAAATTTTGGATGTCATCTGAGGCGCGCTGACACAGAAGAGAGATTAGTAGCNCCCTTTTGATGCAGTGACAAAAATGTAATATCATCATTGTACTCTCTCTTCTTTAAATAGGAGAATCATTTTATGAATAGTACATGATAGATTATTATTCATTATTATTCACTCTTCTATTTTTGTCTCTCTTTCACTCTGAACTTACACCATATTTCTTGGGTGTGTCACAGAAAAATCATGATTCAACATCCTAATAGTTGTGAATCATGCTACAAACAAGAAGATGAGTAACCCAAGGAGTAGAAACAAATAACAGAGACGCTGACATCATGTAGTGCACGAGAATTTGTGACCCGATAAATTTAAAAGTTGAAGGATCAAATTTTGGATGTCATCTGAGGCGCGCTGACACAGAAGAGAGATTAGTAGCTTTGCGATGAAGGGCCATTACCCAAGGGCAAAAGAGTTTCCCCAGCTTTGGAGAGGGAAGGCAACTTCCAATACTTTGATAGTGGTGGGTCAACACCAATCAACCGACATTGATTCGAGTGTAATGAAGCTCCTAGTCAGCCCAAAAATGCTTTCTCGTTGCAAATCTCTGATGCCATAATGATTCAAGTTTCCATCATTGGAGTCTTACAAGACACAAAACAATCTGACTAAACACATTGCCTAGTTTAAATCAATTGTGTTTGCTAAAAATCACGACACTCTAAAGTGTCATCTTTTTTTTTTTACCACGTTGAAGGGGTTAGGTGTGGAGACGGTTAAAAGAAAAAAAAAATTAAAACCCCACACATATTTCTTCCGCTCCCAATTCCGACTCCCGTTTTCTGCTCCCATTTTTCGTGAACAGGAAAAAAAAAATGCTCCCATTTTCCCGATCTCCCGCTCTCGTTGGTTCGTGATCTCTCACTTCTGTCTCCTTCATGCGATAACAGAAACTCTCGCCCCCTTCATTTCGCGGAAGCAGGAAAGGAGACTTCCTACTTGGATGCTTGGATTCTTGTTGAGACTTACGAGAAGCAGAAGATAGAAAAAATGTGTTTTCGCAAGATACTCTTTCTTAGTTGATTTTGCGTGCTTGGAAGGAAGAAGAAAGTGTTCTTGATTTCTTCTTGGTGGCTTGCGCAAGAGGAGAAACAAATTTTCTCTTGTATGTATTTCTTCTTCTTCGATGTATCTCGGTGTAGAGAGAGAAGAGTGAATAAGTGAAAGGAAGAGTTCGCTCTTGTAATTGGAGACGATCAACTGGTGTAAATTCCTCAATTAGTAAAATCTTCTGCAACTCCATGGATGTAGGCAATTTGCCGAACCACGTAAATCTGTGTATTTTTTTCTGGTGTGATTTTTCTCGTTCTATGTTTCACTTCATCGTCGATCATTTTAAATTTCATATATACCACAACAGAAGGAGTCGACCTCTCATGTGATTCAATGGAATACTTCCAAAGGGAGTAATCATATCATTTATTAATTTTAAGTGGATGTTTGTGGTGCAATTTGTGAATGTCTAGAAGCCTCTGAATAACTCACAGGCCTTCCAACAGATATGCCAGAAATAAAGATAGTGCCTGGACTTATTCATCACTCACTTCTAAAAAGAGATGATGGAAATGAGATACCTGGAACTCGCAGTCACCCATGTCAATCTAACCCAAGGGCTAAAGGAAGGACCCTTTTGCTCTACGTTGCATTTTCTATATGATTAACATTCTCAACATATTTGAGTTTGTACAATCAGCTATGCAAAGAGATGTCGTTCAAGCGATTTCAGTTTCCATCAAATCACTTAATGATCAACCTATGCGATGTTGAATCCAAAGGGCTTCATTTAGTGGCACATATTGGACAATTTTAACAATTTTTATTGAAGTTCATCCTATAAATAAGCAACATTATAGTAGCTTCAAACATGATCAAAATACTTTGACCTCAATTTAAGTGACATTTCATCCATCTCATGTTGCTATTAGCACACTCAATTGGTTCAAATATAGTCTTTGCGTGTGCATAAATTAACCTCAATAAAACAAAATGCCACTTAATTTTTTTTGATTCGGTCTTTAACTAATAATTCAAGAGAAATTTACTTCATATCACACAATTCAATAATATTTTCTTTTTTCTTGACTATCTTTAGAAGTTTTGACTTCTTAATTTTGCTTGAAAATTTTAACTAAGCGGCGAGCTACATCAAATTAGTTGGTAAGCACAGATTAAAAGTGAGCCGGCTCACATATCATACATATATATTCTTTATATAGTTGTTATAATCATATGAACCGACTCTCTAAATGGTTTTGTAATGGTTTGATTTTATGGTTGGCGAAAAATTAAATAAAGGTGATAAATATAAATTCATACATCATATACGTGAAGAATCAAAACTATATACAAAACTATATACGTAAAGAAATCATTACAACATTTGCTTAAGATTTTGAATAGCAAATTTATTAATGAGTAACAAAAAAAGCAACATCAACTCAAGTTTCGATTAATGTCACGAACAGAGTGACATTTCAAAGGTTGTATTTTTAGAGGTCATGTAGAAAATTAAGAATAAGATAGTCGAGATAGTTTTTGTTAATTGATTAACATATTGGCTTTATATCATGAGGGTATAGATGTAGTGGGTTTACAATATACTTCTTGAAATATTTTATATACATAATACCCCTCCTATACTTTGAAAAGATGTCTTTTTTTTTTTTCTCTAAAAGGCATTCTTATTAAGATGTATAGTATCATGCAAATGTAATCATATTTTTCAACCTACAAATAAATGTTAAATGTTATCTTATGATCTCACCAATACTATATATATATGTATGTATATATATATATATATATATATATANGATCTGAAACTGCGTTTGGGTTTTTACACTAAACGCAGGCCGTGAGCCAACCCCTGCGGCCGGCCCGCGGGCCGCGTTTCAGGATAAGCAGCTTATCCTGAAACGCACAAGCTGCCCCAAACGGACGCTCGTGTTGTATCAATTCTATTGAAGCCACAAACTTTCTAGGGAACCATAATAAATACGGAATAATTAACAATTATATATATATATATATATATATATGCATTTACAAATCTAATACACAAACTTTCAATTTTTACATACATAACTCTTACGCCTAAGAAGGTGTATTTAAAATAGTTAAAAAGTAGATAGTTTTAACGTGGTAAAAGATATAGTCCGTATAAATGTAAAAGATAAAATTTTAAGTGTCAGATATGTAAATACAGTGAATGGTACAATCCAAANAAATAGTTAAAAAGTAGATAGTTTTTACGTGGTAAAAGATTTAGTCCGTATAAATGTAAAAGATAAAATTTTAAGTGTCAGATATGTAAATACAGTGAATGGTACAATCCAAACCAACTGCTCTCCGCTTAGGCCAAGACTTCCTTTAAAAAAACTCGCACAGATAAGAAATCTGAAAACGACGGAGTCGGTCACGGANAGCTTAGGCCAAGACTTCCTTTAAAAAAACTCGCACAGATTAGAAATCTGAAAACGACGGAGTCGGTCACGGACCGATATTTTCTAATTATTTAATTTTTTAAGCCAAAATAAACAAAAATTAGTCAGCCTTTTCAGCCTGTTCTCTCTACATATTTTCGGCGTTCAATTATAATATTATTTAATTATTAGATCTGATGATTATTTAATCTAACCAAACAAATCCAAATTAATATAATATTAAAAATAATAAAAAATTATAAAAAAACGCAATTTCCAAACCTGGAAAACAAGCAGACATAAAAAATAGCAAAAAAAAATAAAGTGCCGAAATAGTCAAATAATTTCCGATTATTTAGACCTAATTTCAGAGTTTATATAAATATCAAAATNTAAAATTAAAAAAATTATAAAAAAACGCAATTTCCAAACCTAGAAAACAAACAGAAATAAAAAATAGCAAAAAAAAGTAAAGTGCCGAAATAGTCAAATAATTTCCGATTATTTAGACCTAATTTCAGAGTTTATATAAACATCAAAATAATTTCAGATAACTTTAAACTTGAGCGCTAATATTTATTGAGAGAATTTTTTAAATCTCAATTTAAATAATATGAGAATTATTTTGACAAATTTATAAATTCTAGAACTAACAAAATCTCTTATANATGATAATTTTAAACTTGAGCGCAAATATTTATTGAGAGAATTTTTTCAATCTCAATTTAAATAATATGAGAATTATTTTGACAAATTTATAAATTCTAGAACTAACAAAATCTCTTATAAATAATTGGGACTATTTTGACACTTCACCCAAAAAAAAAATTTATAACTCCCCAATTGCCATCCGCCGGCGACGCCACGCTAGCTCTTCCACGCGTAAACGACAAGGGTAAAACCGTCAACACCGCGGAGCTCGGCCTCTTCTGGACTCGCCCAATCGATTACAGAGGAGCTGCCCCGTGACGACGCTGAGGAAGAAGAAGACGACGAGCTTGTCTTCAGTAAGCTCTTCTTCTTCACCTTCGTTCTCTGTTTCATCCCACTGCTGCTCTCGCTCCAATCTCGGCTATTCCCCAAATAACCCGAGATTAAACCTTTGTACAAACCTCCGCTTAAATCGCCGCCGGCGAGCACCTTTTCATTCTGAACAAAAGTTCCTGCTTCCTTTTTCTCTGTTTCATCGTTCTCGAACCTGAAGAAGAATACGGCCTGACCGATCTCGCCGGCGGCGGCGGCTCCGGCGAGTGAGGCGGAGGTAGTGCCTTCCTTTGATGAAAATAGCCAGCTGTGTAGATCCCATGATATCTGGATCCTTCCGATTCCGTCGATCTCGACCCGCTCTCTTCCCCTGAACTTCCATCGGAGACGCTTTACATGGAGAACCTTCATCCCGTCCAAAGAGACGCACATCCCCGATGAATCCTTATCCATCCCTCCAATCTCAATGGTTATTTCGCGTTCCCTTCCTGAAACCCTAGCTGATGTACGGTACGATCTTCTACCGCCGGCACTTGCATCCGGTTTTAATAACACGTGCTCCCTTTTCGAAATCGGAATCGCATGCGTTCGCCTCCTCGCCTTCATTTTCCGGTGAGCCTCCTCTTCCATGTCACCGATGAGGAGTATCATCTCCCCATCAACTGCAACAGAAACGTAGAAATTGGAGGCGGGTTCAGGGCCGCCGGTGGAAGGGAACCTGGCGCGTGTGAGATCCCAAGCAACATCGACGGCACGGTGGGCGAGATGCTCATGGAGGTGGAACCGGCGAGTGCCCTTCCGCTTCCAGAAAAACCAGGGGCGGATTTGGAAGAAGAAGGCGTTGTCGTCATTATCGTCTTCACCGTCGAGAGAAGAGGTGGGGGAGAGGTGGAGGTTAGCTCGGAGGAAGAGGCCGAGGAGGGTTCGGGACCAGCTGAAGGATGCGAGACCAAGATGGGTGTCGAAGATGGACGTAGTGAGGCTCGGCCCTACCGCCGTCGACGATGGCGGACCACCGG
>JXCR01147422.1:105360-119220 GCA_002079205.1 Phalaenopsis hybrid cultivar
GTATATTATGAAGATTGATACTAATTAACCTGATTTGGAGAGATTTAGTTATATGATTTTTTTTATATTATGAAATTATGAAAATTGATTTGATGAGGTATAAATATATAATACTTCCCATATTTGAAATAGCTCTAATTTGTATACCTTAATCATATTTTATTTATATGAGAGATTATAGAGGATTTTGGTGTGTTGGGTTGTAACCTCTCCTCGTAGACGTAGGCGAATTTGTGTTGAACCACATAAGTCATGGTGTGTTATGTTGTTTATTTGTTGCGTAAATTTATTTTTTTCATTGTTTTGCATAATAGTAGGTATCATAATGGGATATGAGATTTAGATGATGGGCATCCACGATTCAGGTGAAGTAGTGACTATGAGATAATGAGATTGGAGTAAGTGGGGCTGCAAGATCTAGTAGATTTATGGAAAATGATATGTCATTGAGTGCTTAAATATCTACCACAATGGTGAAAAAGACGTTGATTCATTAGGTTGTTACATGTCACATTAAGATCAAGGTGGATACATTTGATGAAAAAGGAAACTTTAGCTTATAGTAAAACGAGATAATAGATGTGTTATGCTCTTTAAATCTTGAGAAAGTTATTGATGATGATGAATGCCTTGCAGAGATGTCAAAAAGAAATTTGTTAAAGATGAATCGAAATATTTGTGGCTTGATCTAAAATTGATTCTCTCAGGAGATCAAATATTGGGCAATGATGGAAACTTCTACATGAAAATTATGGATGATGGTGGAGAGCAAATATCTCACAAAGTGCATAGAGAATTATCTCCATATGAAATGTAGACTCTACAGGTTTCAGGTGAGACCTTGGGTAATTATTGATGAGCACTTGAATGATTTTACAAAACTTTTAACAAACACGATAAATGTGGATGAGGAGCTTGGAGATGAAGACAATGCACTTATTCTATTAAATTTGTCCCCGGATTACTCCGAAAACTTCATAATGACACTCATTTAAGGGAATAAAATCTTTAATTATGTTGAGGTGACCACGACTTTGCTGAACTATAAGTTTCGTTGAAGGGATAAAGAGTAAGCAAAGAAAGGGTCTGTTGAGGTACGTGCACTCCAACACCGCAAAACTAAGAAAAAGAAGAATTGGGCAAAAAAGGGTGGCAATGACGATACTTCTCAAAAGCAGGACAAGCCTCATGGGCTCAGTCTTTGGAAAAATCAGTGTGCTTTTTTGTTTAGCGACAAATCACACATTTTCCAACAATTTTATGATGAATTATGTATTAAGTTATTTCTGAAGGACATGCCATCACTTATGAATAGTAGATTAGTTTCCGGTTGTTTTTATTATAACTGATGCATTTCTCTGTGAGTTATAAGCATATAATAACTGACGACCATATGTTGTTGGTTATTTACGAACTAGCCATTTGAAGGGGTGTTCACCTACAATTAATGTCGTTGGTATTAATGTTAATAACATATGGAGTTTAAGTCATTTATTAGTCGTCAGAAAGAATCCTACACCACCAAAATTCTCTGCACCCCTAAACTTATCAAAAATCCCCCAATCGGAAAGAATCCTATTCCCCTGACTCTCATGTATATAATGATAAAACTGGACTCAGGAGAAGCAAATGCAATCTTCATTGGCTTTAGGCATGGAGTCAAAGGTTTCAAACATTATGATCAGGTAAAGAAGAATATTGTCATTAGCAGGAATGTCATATTTGATAAGGTGATCTTGTTGAAGCCTCAAAACTCGAAGCAGATGAAGAGTTTTATTGGGACCATTGGTATGTAGCAGAATTTAAAGTTTGATGCAACTTCATTTGTTCCACAGAATTCATCCACTCCTATTCATGTACTTGATTCATTTGTAGCTCAAGAAGTACATATTGATAGAGCTTGGATGTAGATGAATGAAGAAGTTAAAGATGAGGTCCTTGCTCAATAATTTATTTTGTCACGTTAGAGATCATTTTGATCATCTCTCAATTGTCCGGAAGTGAGAAATTAGGTGAAAATTACTATGAAAAGTATTAAAATCTAANTTGTACCTGATTCATTTGTAGCTCAAGAAGTACATATTGATAGTGCTTAGATGTAGATGAAAGAAGAAATTAAAGATGAGGTCCTTGCTCAATAATTTATTATGTCACGTTAGAGGTCATTTTGATCATCTCTCAATTGTCTGGAAGTGAGAAATTAGGTGAAAATTACTATGAAAAGTATTAAAATCTAATGACTGTAAATTAAAAAGTGTGTATATTAGAAAGATTGATATTAGGTAACCTAATTTTGGGAGATCTAATTATATGATTGTTCTATAGTTTGAAGCCTAATTTTAAGAAATCTAAATATATGATCTATTCCATATTTAAAATATTCCTAATTTGTATACCATAATCCTCTCTTATTTATAATAAAGGATTTGAGTGTGTTGAGTTGTAACCCTAATTCAGCTGATTTTTTATATTCTCTTTACGTGTTGATAGTGGAATAGACCCTCCTCGTGGACATAAAATTTGTGACAAACCACATAAATCGCATTATGTTTGTTTGTTTGTTTGTTGTGTGAATTTGCTTTAAGCATTATTTTACACAGCACATAAAAAGGGGTAAAGACACTGCAACATGTAAAGGTATTAATTGGGTGACGTGGAAATATTTTATGACTCAAGCATCGATAGTTGGTCAACTAAACTAAACATGAAATCAAACAAAAAGGTTCATTGAGGTCTTATTATCCCAAGAGGGATAGCTTAATAGATAATGAAATTAAAAGGGGCTTATAACATTAGGAAGAGTAATATAAGAATTGTAAGTAGTATAATTCAATTGAGATTTTGCTAAAAAAGAAGGCAAAACTCTACATAAGTTGTGAAGNTCATAATCCTCTCTTATTTATAATAAAGGATTTGAGTGTGTTGAATTGTAACCTTAATTTAGCTGATTTTTTATATTCTTTTTACCTGTTGATAGTGGAATAGCCCCTCCTCGTGGACATAAAATTTGTGACAAACCACATAAATCGCATTGTGTTTGGTTGTTTGTTTGTTGTGTGAATTTGCTTTAAGCATTATTTTACACAGCACATAAAAAGGGGTAAAGACACTGCAACATGTAAACGTATTAATTGGGTGACGTGGAAATATTTTATGACTCAAGCAACGATAGTTGGTCAACTAAACTAAACATGAAATCAAACAAAAAGGTTCATTGAGGTCTTATTATCCCAAGAGGGATAGCTTAATGGATAATGAAATTATAAGGGGCTTATAACATTAGGAAGAGTTATATTAGAATTGTAAGTAGTATAATTCAATTGAGATTTTGCTAAAAAAGAAGGCAAAACTCTACATAAGTTGTGAAGTTGAAAAAGAAAGAATTGAACTTAAGAGACATGACTTGCATCTCCTCTACAATTAGAAAAAAAATTCATATAATTGGCTTAGTGATATTCTATTTTAGCTAACTCTTCATAGAATATGATATTATACTCCACTCAACTCATTGCCCAAATTCTATCCTCATTGTAGACTATTTAAAATGCTTAATATATATTTACTTTAAGATGACTTGATAGCTTTATCAACCTTTTTTCCTTTTTTTTAATTCCAATGGCTCATTTTATTTCATGTTGATTTAAATTATATTTAATTTTTTATTTTTATTTCACTCGTTTAAAAAAAAATAAAATACTAATTTTTAAGGACATTTATTGAATCTAAAATTCATTTTAATTGTTCACCAAATCCAATTGAATCTTAAATGAGCACTTCTTNTTTTTTTTTTATTTCACTCATTTCAAATAAATAAAATACTAATTTTTATGGACATTTATTGAATCTAAAATTCATTTTAATTGTTCACCAAATCCAATTGAATCTTAAATGAGCACTTCTTCATTTAATGGTCAAAATATTAAAAAATATATCATTTTTTTTTTGGCATTTAAATACATACCATACAATTCTTATGTATTTGCATTTCTATCTAAACTTTAATTTTTACATGCCCATAACACATAAATGTTAATATCACAACAAAATTATCACCTTATTTATGTTTTAAACGTGAAATATACATTTTCATGCATAAATTTATGACACCAAAAATGTTATATATATAAATATAACAGTTTAGATATGTAAATACATAAGAATTTATGGCNAAAATGTTAATATCACATCAAAATTATCACCTTATTTATGTTTTAAACGTGAAATATACATTTCCATGCATAGATTTATGACACCAAAAATGTTATATATATAAATATAACAGTTTAGATATGTAAATACATAAGAATTTATGGCATGAATGTTTACTTTCCTCTTTTTTTTTTTTGGAAAATTTACATGCCTAGTACATAATTCTCATGTATTTACATATCTCACACATAAACATTCATATTTACATACACAACTCTTTGTTGTTTTAAGCCTATGTGATATAATATTTATCTCATTTTTAAAAAGTGATAATAATGCCTTGAGTGTTATATGTGTAAATATTAAAATTTAGGCATGAAATGTGCAAATGCATATGAATTGTGTATTATGCATGCATGTGAGTTTAAAGTTTTCAACAAAATTCAATGAACCATTGCAAAATGCATCAAAAATAGTGCTGCGGAATAAAATGTNCATGAAATGTGTAAATACATATGAATTGTGTATCATGCATGCATGTGTTTAAAGTTTTCAACAAAATTCAATGAACCATTGCAAAATGCATCAAAAATAGTGCTGCGGAATAAAATGTGCAGAGCATAATAAGATTGAAGGGAAGCAATTTCCAAAAGAATGCAATTTTCTTATTATTATTATTTTTTTTATTAAATATTACAACATCGTATGGAAGTCGGCAGGCAAAGTCGCATGGGAAAAATATTACATTAGGACTTCGGCTGTATTTAGAGTTCAATGGTGAGACGTCATGTATCAAACGGACCTCATCATTCTTAACACTGGTCAATGTTAGTGTAATGTAGTGGGGCCCACTTGACACGTGGCGCACCACCATTAGACTCCTAACGCAAACTACATTAGCACACTGATATATTCTCGTACTTTGAAATCAATCATAAATTTTTTTAAAAAAACTTGAAAATCCACCGACTAAATCAAGGGACATATAAATAATGTTAAAAATTATTTGAATAAAAAATTAGGTTTAGGTTTGGTTGTAATTAATTTGTTGCTATCTGTAAACAAATTAATATCTTCTTGAATATAATAAGGCTTACATTCATAATTGTTTTTTATCACTCATTTCCTACTCTATTTATCTTTATTTTTTAAAAAAATGAAAAACATATTTCATGCATAGCTTTAAAGCACCAATGTAATATATATATATATATATATATATATGTAAATAAGAGGTTAAGTGAGATATAAAAATAAACAAGAATTGTGTGCTAAGTATGTAACATCCATTTACAAAAATGGATGAAACACGACTAAAATGTAAACATCCATTTACAATTGATATCATATTGTNCTTCTTATTATTATTTTTATTAAATATTACAACATGGTATGGAAGTCGACAGGCAAAGTCGCATGGAAAAAATATTATATTAGGACTCCGGATGCATTCGGAGTCCAATGGTGGGGCGTCATGTGTCAAACGGACCTCATCATTCTTAACACTGGCCAATGTCAGTGTAATGCAGTGAGGCCCACTTGACACGTGGCGCACCAACATTGGACTCCTAACACAAACTACATTAGCACACTGATATATTCTCGTACTTTGAAATCAATCATAAATTTTTTAAAAAAAAATTGAAAATCCACCGCCTAAATCAAGGGACAGATATAAATAATGTTAAAAATTATTTGAATAAAAAATTAGGATTAGGTTTGGTTGTAATTAATTTGTTGCTATCTGTAAACAAATTAATATCTTCTTGAATATAATAAGGCTTACATTCATAATTGTTTTTTATCACTCATTTCCTACTCTATTTATCTTTATTTTTTAAAAAAATGAAAAACATATTTCATGCATAGCTTTAAAGCACCAATGTAATATATATATATATATATATATATATGTAAATAAGAGGTTAAGTGAGATATAAAAATAAACAAGAATTGTGTGCTAAGTATGTAACATCCATTTACAAAAATGAATGAAACACGACTAAAATGTAAACATCCATTTACAATTGATATCATATTGTAGGCCTACTAAAATATCACAGGTTTTTAATTTGAGCCGTCCATTTCTAATAAAAATCTAGAATGATGATAGTTATGTTTTCACAAATAAATACCTTGATTTGCATGAATTTCCATAACTCTTAAATGATGCGGCAAGTTTCTCCTCAAATGTATAGGGATGTAGGAATTTGAGTTAGTTGGTAGCGGCTCGTTCAAAATTTGATATGTTCGTATTTTTCTCGTGTTCAAAGACTTTTGTGTTCGGCTCATTAGAATTTGAATGAAAAAAAGAAATATTTACATAAATGCTAGCTTAGTCTATTATATTTACAAAAGAGATTGTTGAAGAAATAATGAAAATGGATGGCTACGACTAAGAGATATCGGTCATGCGATGGCAGCCAAATGATAAAAAATAAGACATGATAATCTAATGACAATATTATAGTGATAGTTGATGCTAGCGTTGGCCCTCAATATCAATTGCCAAATAAAGCCTTAAAATCCTTCATATATATAATTTTTTTTCCTAATTTAAGTCTAGATCCAAGCTCACTTTATGTGAAGAATGAGTGTCTATTATATTTTTTTAGAATATTATTTCAATAAATTTATTGACCATATTATAAGTTATCATATTTAATCGACTGGTTTAAGCTACTATATGTGTAAAAAGAAGAAATATTACGTATGTGCGGACTTGCAGACGATGGCGTGGATCGTGGCGGCATGATGAGATTCACATCATCAACCACTTATCTGATTTAGCAGGCCTAACATTTTTTCATATAAAGGAGAGTTGTAGTTAGCAATGCTAACAATTTAATATTTATTTTTAGTGTCAAAAAGCTCATTTGGTTGAGTCAAACAATTTTAAATACCAAATTACAGCCAATTAAAAAAAAAATCGAACTGTGTGATTGGAATCTTCTTTGACCATTGGAAGTCAAAGAATATGGCACAATCATAAGCTAGTCAGCCTGCATAGTTCTACAATGACTTGACAACAATTTTAAAATGTGCAAGTATAAAGTGTAGAATCTCCAGTTTAGTTTTGACCATTGAAAATTCAAAGAAAAGCCTTGGAATGGCATCTATTGGAAATGGTTACCAAATTAAGGTGTTAACCAAATAATATTAATATTAACACCCATGCCATAAGAAAATAAAGATGATGGATCAAAGATTTCATTGGATTAACGTGTGTAGTTGATATGTCATCACAAAAATTTCTTCAATTGACATGAATTTCGAGATATTTTTTTAATAGAAATTATTTTGATCCAAATTAAAAGATTATCTAGAGGTTTGATTTCAGCAAGATTATAATAAAACTGGCTGACTCGACAAGAGGAACCCAATGATACCAAAATTTGTCCAATCCGAGTCTAATTAAGCCCAAACAGCCAATATTTAGAGGCTTTGTGTAGTTAGTTGGAGCGTCAAATGAACTTCAAATTTGACGTATTTATAGTCAAATTGGGTGTCTTAATGAGAGGAATTCAACGAGCCTAATATCACTCGATTATGAGGTTATTAAGACCATTAAATCATCAAAAACCCTTCTATTATCAAGAAAAATCAATGTAGAATGTTTTATTTGGTGGTCAAGGAAGTTATTCGCCAAAGGACCAAAATTCTCCTCCCGTCCTATACATAAACTCACTCTCTTCACTTGAGGGGGGGTGGGGGTGGAAGAAAAAATTGAGTTGAATTCCAATATTGTTCTGGACTGAGTACCCGGTGATGGCTTCTAGACTCCATGGCTACTGACCACCCCAACCATCATCTGTCGAATGATGTCGACCACATCGAGCTGCCCCTACGCATCATCGTCGATGAACTATATTGTGTACTGAAGTATCTTGAATACGGTGCTACGAAGGATCTATAATGTGGTGTTGCAAAGTATCTTAAATATGATGTAGCATTTAACGTTGCATTACATATCCAACGATAATTATTGTTTGACCCACTATAGCCTATATGGCCAATTAATATTTTTGCTTCCCATTACAGCCTATGGGGGTAGTTGTTGCTATTACAACTTCCACTAAAACCTTTGTGACGTTCATGTAGTGACCCACTATAGCCTATGTGGTCAGTTACTATTATAACTTCCCACTATGGCCTATGTGGTAAACTATTGTCAGTGCAGTCTCTCACTACAGCTTATGTGGCCAACTTCTATCATAGTAGCATCCACTATGACTTATGTGATCAACTACTATCAGTGCAACCTTCCACTACAGCATATGTAATCAGTTATTGTCACTACAACTTTATGTGATCAATTATTATCATTGCAACATTCCACTACGGCAACCTCTCTGCCCAACTGACGTTACTGCAGCTACCAATCATGACCAATGTGGCAAGCTACATCTTATCTATCTAGCAAAGAGTGCAACTTTTAACTATGACCTATATGGACAACTAATGCTATCGCAACCATCAACTCCAATCTTTGTGCAAAATTAGTGATTTCATAGCAATCAACTATGGCCTTTATGATCCACTATCGCTATTATCGCCAAAAACTACATTTATTGTAGCTAAACTATAGGTATTAACCTAGATGACTAATATATACATGTGATTATCAATATTATAATTCCATTTCTTGAATTCAGGAGAGGAGTAGACCTATGTACTTATAATCTTATAGTAAATTACTTTGACTATTCTAGGGCCCCGTGATTTTTTTTCCTCTTTTAGGGTTTTTCTGTAAAAAATATTGGTGGCTCCTCATGTTATATTTCTTTTTCTGTGTGTGTAATGAAACTTCGTACAATTTTTTTTAGCAAGCAATAATAATAAATATTTTATTTGTAACATGTAAATCAAACCCTCAATAAATAAGTGAAATCATTGAAACATAGAAGGATTTAAAAAGAAGAAAATTTGGGACTTTTTTTCACCTATTTTTTTATATTTTTTTCTGCTTAAATTTAGCTCTCTTTTTGTGGTGGCATGAACCCACAAACAAATCATAATCCTACACTTAAAAGGTGTAATGAGCTTGAAGCTTGACATAGGACAAGAAGAAGGGTTACACAATATGCAAAGCTAACCAATAGAGAAATATTTAGTAATATGGAATGCACTAACGGGTTTATGGTGTAATAAATCAATAAGCGGAAAGAAGAAACCATGGAAGTGATATGGATTGCCCATGATGATTATCATGGNCCTCATGCTATATTTCTTTTTTTTTTGTGTAATGAATCTTCGTACAATTTTTTTGGCAAGCAATAATAATAAATATTTTATTTGTAACATGTAAATCAAACCCTCAATAAATAAGGGAAATCATTGAAACATAGAAGGATTTAAAAAGAAGAAAATTTGGGACTTTTTTTCATCTATTTTTTTATATTTTTTTCTGCTTAAATTTAGCTCTTTTTTTTTGTGGCATGAACCCACAAACAAATCATAATCCTACACTTAAAAGGTGTAATGAGCTTGAAGCTTGACATAGGACAAGAAGAAGGGTTACACAATATGCGAAGCTAACCAATAGAGAAATATTTAGTAATATGGAATGCACTAACGAGTTTAAGGTGTAATAAATCAATAAGCGGAAAGAAGAAACCATGGAAGTGATATGGATTGCCCATGATGATTATCATGGATAATGTTACTTAGCTCGCCAACAAAATGATTGGGTATTTCAAGAAAAGCAAAGGAATTTGTCTCAAATTCCTCACCATCCCAAGATGAAAAACCAAGTAGAAGCGGCAAATAAAGTCATCCTTCACTTGTTAAAAAAAAAAGGATCGAAGACGCAAGAGGGAAATAGGCTAACTAATTACGTCATGTTGGCACAAGGCAATTCTTTCAATGGTGAGATGAAAAACGCCATTCATTCTTTCACATGGAGCTGAGTTGATATTGTCGATCAAGTATTACTTGAAAAGCCGGTGTGTAGTTATTGCATCAAATTTTGATGAAATCCAACTCAATAAATGGAGGAATCGAATTACAAGGGTACATAGACTACACTCGACTTATCGAAGAAGTTGCGAACTTAGTCGGTTATGAAGCAAGAAGAAATAAAGAGAAGGGTTGCGAAGTACTATAATTCACATGTGAAAGAAAAAGTTCAAGCCCGATGACTTGGTACTAAAGAAGGAGAACCCCATGATTTGTGAACAAGCAATTTAAATACTAAAGTAAACCTGGATGAGAACCTACATCATCCAAGGGTGAGCTAGGCCAAGCGCATATAAACTAGAGAATTATACCAAGAAGGAAGTCTCTAGGACTTGAATCTGTAACATCCTTAAAATTCTCTATCTTAATAATTATTTTTCTACAATTTTTTTGTGTTTAAAACTCATGAAACTCGACTAAACTACTCCATTCATAAAGTTGAACACTTTGCAACCAAAAATAAAAAATAACTTGTTCATGCTTAGAGTTTTATAAAGAAAATTTTTCTTAATTATTTAATAAAGACAAAGATACAAAGAAGTATATCAGCATAAGGTGATGACTACTCCGAAAGGGAACGTTGAAAGCCCCTAGGCAAAAACCTTGCAGAAGTAGGGGGAGAAGCTTCTAAGGGAAGACATGTAGGAGAGCTGGAAGTTCTAGAACAAACATTATTTAGCGAAATCACTTATTCTATCTATTCTTTAAAATAATTTGAGGAAAATGCATAACTAAAGAGTAATTTATGAGAACAAGATAATATTTATGTTCATTAAAAAATAATTTTTTTAATATATTGACACCTATATCAAGAGAACACTTTCACGGGAGAATCTAAAGAGATAACTAGAGAGGTTATTTAATCACTACTGATGCTTATAAACTTGCTTAAGCAAATTCATTTAAGAAAAAAAGGTCAATTGCGCAATCATACCCCAAAGAAATAGTTCAAAATCAACTACAATTTGCCTTGGATGTTATGAATTTCCCCAAGTTATGTCGCACTGAAGTGAGAGACTCAACGTGGATAATGCAAGACACAACACACTAGTGAATCTGATAGGTAAATACTACGAGCGAACTCATCCATCGTCTAAATATCAATGCATTGGACCATTCAAGTAAGATTGATCCCAAACAAAGGTTTGAAATAAAAGCTTTAACATTTCTTGTGCTTAATTTATGATCACAGTGAAAGCTTAACAGCATTTTATCAACACATTTTTTTCTAAAGTAAATACATAGAGGTTGGTTAGAGAGGGTTGGACAAATGATGTAACAACAGATCATGGCTGTAAAGAAGCTAGTTTTGTCCATCAAAAACTTTCGAAAGCTGGGCAAGAAAATGTTACTTACATGAAATGGGGCTTATATTTTTTAGTGGTTACGATAAAATTGACATTGTCCACGAACATTGATTTTACAATATTTTTTTGAGAACTTATTGTATNGAAAGCTTTAACATTTATTGTGCTTAATTTATGATCACAATGAAAGCTTAACAACATTTTATCAACCCATTTTTTTCTAAAGTAAATACATAGAGGTTGGTTAGAGAGGGTTGGACAAATGATGTANGAAATATTTGCATAAATGCTAGCTTAGTCTATTATATTTACAAAAGAGATTGTTCGTGCGATGACAGCCAAATGATAAAAAATAAGACATCATAATCTAATGACAATATTATAGTGATAGTTGATGCTAGCGTTGGCCCTCAATATCAATTGCCAAATAAAGCCTTAAAATCCTTCATATATATAAGTTTTTTTCGTAAGTTAAGTCTAGATCCAAGCTCACTTTATGTGAAGAATGAGTGTCTATTTATATTTTTTTTAGAATATTATTTCAATAAATTTATTGACCATATTATAAGTTATCATGTTTAATCGACTGGTTTAAGCTACTATATGTGTAAAAAGAAGAAATATTACGTATGTGCGGACTTGCAGACGATGGCGTGGATCGTGGCGGCATGGTGAGATTCACATCATCAACCACTTATCTGATTTAGCAGGCCTAACATTTTCTCATATAAAGGAGAGTTGTAGTTAGCAATGCTAACAATTTAATATTTATTTTTAGTGTCAAAAAGTTCATTTGGTTGAGTCAAACAATTTTAAATACCAAATTACAGCCAAATTAAAAAAAAAAATTCGAATTGTGTGATTGGAATCTCCTTTGACCATTGGAAGTCAAAGAATATGGCACAATCATAAGCTAGTCAGCCTGCATAGTTCTACAATGACTTGACAACAATTTTAAAATGTGCAAGTATAAAGTGTAGAATCTCCAGTTTAGTTTTGACCATTGAAAATTCAAAGAAAAGCCTTGGAATGGCATCTATTGGAAATGGTTACCAAATTAAGGTGTTAACCAAATAATATTAATATTAAGACCCATGCCATAAGAAAATAAAGATGATGGATCAAAGATTTCATGGGATTAACGTGTGTAGTTGATATGTCATCACAAAAATTTCTTCAATTGACATGAATTTCGAGATATTTTTTTAACAGAAAATATTTCGATCCAAATTAAAAGATTATCTAGAGGTTTGATTTCAGCAAAATTATAATAAAACTGGCTGACTCGACAAGAGGAACCCAATGATACCAAAATTTGTCCAATCCGAGTCTAATTAAGCCCAAACAACCTATATTTAGAGGCTTTGGGTAATTAGTTGGAGCGTCAAATGAACTTCAAATTTAACGTATTTATAGTCAAATTGGGTGTCTTAATGAAAGGAATCCAACGAGTCTAAGATCACTCGATTATGATGTTATTAAGACCATTAAATCATCAAAAACCCTTCTATTATCAAGAAAAATCAATGTAGAATGTTTTATTTGGTGGTCAAGTTATCGCCAAAGGACCAAAATTCTCCTCCCTTCCTATACATAAACTCACTCTCTTCACTTGGGGGGTGGGGGTGGAAGAAAAAAATTGAGTTGAATTCCAATATTGTTCTGGACTGAGTACCCGGTGATGGCTTCTAGACTCCATGGCTGCTGACCACCCCAACCATCATCTGTCAAATGTTGTCGACCACATCGAGCTGCCCCTACGCATCACCGTCGATGAACTATATTGTGTGTTGAAGTATCTTGAATATGGTGCTACGAAGGATCTATAATGTGGTGTTGCAAAGTATCTTAAATATGATGTAGCATTTAATGCTGCATTACATATCTGGCGATAATTATTGTTTGACCCACTATAGCCTATATGGCCAATTAATATTTTTGCTTCCCATTACAGCCTATGTGGGTAGTTGTTGCTATTACAACTTCCACTAAAACCTTTGTGATGTTCATGTAGTGACCCACTATAGCCTATGTGGTCATTTAGTATTATAACTTCCCACTATGACCTATGTGGTAAACTATTGTCAGTGCAGTCTCTCACTACAGCATATGTGGCAAACTTCTATCATAGTAGCATCCACTATGACTTATGTGATCAACTACTATCAGTGCAGCCTTCCACTACAGCATATGTAATCAGTTATTGTCACTGCAACTTTATGTGATCAATTATTATCATTGCAACATTCCACTACGGCAACCTCTCTGCCCAACTGACGTTACTGCAGCTACCAATCATGACCAATGTGGCAAGCTACATCTTATCTATCTAGCAAAGAGTGCAACTTTTAACTATGACCTATATGGACAACTAATGCTATCGCAACCATCAACTCCAATCTTTGTGCAAAATTAGTGATTTCATAGCAATCAACTATGGCCTTTA
>JXCR01147422.1:122882-142166 GCA_002079205.1 Phalaenopsis hybrid cultivar
TGTTATGGTATGGCTCATATACCATATAGGGACAGACGCTGTAACGAAGCGGAGCAGAGCGGAGCGAAGCGGAAGAATCTGTCCAAATCGGGAAGTTACGTTATGTGGGTTGGGGGTGCTGGGTCAACGCCCCGCTATACGGTACAGGGGTAATTTGGGAATTACATATTGTACTGTAGGGTTTACTCTAGGATTATAAATAGAACTGTTTGTAATCCTAGGTCTTTGAGAGAGTTGAGGACCCTCTATTTTGTAACCCTTTTCTGAATATTGAAAGGAACTCACCGCTCTGCTCCCGAGGACGTAGGCGTCTTTTGCCGAACCTCGTTAAATCCCTGTGTTCTTCTGGATTTGTGTCGATTACTGTTTTTCTTCGCCCTAATTTTCTCAACACATCCAAGGGTGAGCTAGGCCAAGCGCATATAAACTAGAGAATTATACCAAGAAGGAAGTCTCAGGGACTTGAATCTGTAACATTCTTAAACTTCTCCATCTTAATAATTATTTTTCTATCATTTTTTTGTCTCATGAAACTCGACCAAACTACTCCATTCATAAAGTTGAACACTTTGCAACCAAAAATAAAAAATAACTTGTTCATGCTTAGAGTTCTATATAGAAAATTTTTCTTAATTATTTAATAAAGACAGATACAAAGAAGTATATCAACATAAGCTGAATGACTACTCCGAAAGGGAACGTTGAAAGCCCCTAGGCAAGAACCTTGCAGAAGTAGGGGGAGAAGCTTCTAAGGGAAAACATGTAGGAGAGCTGGAAGTTCTAAAAGAGAAGGACAAACATTATTTAGTGAAATCACTTATTCTATCTATTCTTTAAAATAATTTAAGGAAAATGCATAACTAAAGAGTAATTTATGAGAACATGATAATATTTATGTTCATTAAAAAATAATTTTTTTAATATATTGGCGCCTATATCAAGTGACACTTTCACGGGAGAATCTAAGGAGATAACTAGAGAGGTTATTTAATCACTACTGATGCTTATAAACTCGCCTAAGCAAATTCATTTAAGAAAAAAGGGTCAATTGAGCAATCATACCCCAAAGAAATAGTTCAAAATCAACTACAATTTGCCTTGGATGTTATGAATTTCCCCAAGTTATGTCGCACTGAAGTGAGAGACTCAACGTGGATAATGCAAGACACAACACACTAGTGAATCTGATAGGTAAATACTACGAGCGAACTCATCCATCGTCTAAATATCAATGCATTGGACCATTCAAGTAAGATTGATCCCAAACAAAGGTTTGAAATAAAAGCTTTAACATTTCTTGTGCTTAATTTATGATCACAGTGAAAGCTTAACAGCATTTTATCAACACATTTTTTTCTAAAGTAAATACATAGAGGTTGGTTAGAGAGGGTTGGACAAATGATGTAACAACAGATCATGGCTGTAAAGAAGCTAGTTTTGTCCATCAAAAACTTTCGAAAGCTGGGCAAGAAAATGTTACTTACATGAAATGGGGCTTATATCCCACTCAAAGGCAAGTCATAGTGGTTACGATAAAATTGACATTGTCCACGAACATTGATTTTACAATATTTTTTTGAGAACTTATTGTATGTACAAATCAGCATCTCAAAACAATCTTCGAAAACTTGCAAATAAAGAGTTCCCCATTTCTAATAACAACAAACAAAGACATATGAAGAAATTTGTCTCGCTTCACCTCCATCACATGTCTCTTCTCCTCCACCTCCATGAAAGCTAGAAGAATACTCCAATCTTTTTTTATAAAATAAGCACCAACTGGTTACCCAGAATGGAAGAAAACTTCATTTTTATAGCCAAGAAAAGCACATGAGGTTGGTCCAAGAAATAAAATCTGCATTAATCTCATGCCATGTTTGTAAATCTACATGTCGTGTTTCATCTAACTTAGTTGTTAGGAATAATTTTGTGCTTTTAACTCCCAAACTCTTTTTTCCATATTCATTTAATCTAGATTTCATCCTAACACTTGAGGAACTCACCTGTTAGCTCTTAGCAGTCATTTTATGCTATTTCATAATTTGATACTATTCCTTACAATTCATTGAAGACTCTGACTTGTTCAATGAAAATTTACCACTATTATTCATAATTAACCAAAGAAGTCCAAAATTTTGTCATTATTTTATTATTCCAAAATGACTATTATTAAAACTCATCAACACTTAAAACAAGACAAACCTAAGAGGTAAGACTTGTCCTTCTATGGTAATATCTGCAATATGTAACACATTAGTCTCTCATGTGGCAAGTCTAAATGATGACCTCCATGAAGATGCAGTCAAATTCGCATAGAGTCTGACATAAAAGCACGACCTATTAAAGATTACAATTTAATAAAAAATGAGAAAAAATAAGGCATGAATAATGTAAAACTTGAATATGTGTTTGTTCATATGTATTTAGAATGGAGTTCGTTACCTCGAAAATATAAACTTTACTTACCAATAGAAGATGGGTTATTTTCTTAGCCAATTTAAGTCTAGCAATTCACCATTAATAAGCTATGCAATTAGTGTTTAAGATGAGCTTTACTTGAGCAACTAATTTATTTTATCAATTTATATCAACCAACTAAATTACTAATGATCGACCACGTGGTATTACTAAGGTATGTGTGTATGTGTGTCACAATACAGTTTCAGAAAATTGAATTCTATGAATTTACCTTATAATATTTCACAATAATAATTTAGCAAAAATAGTATGAAAAGGAGAAAAAAATTATTTCATCATAAAAGAGTACATAAATTACAGTGAAGGTTGTCAATTCAACTAAGGTTATACATTGGTCAAACTACCCTCAACCTCATTTTTACTCTCACTCCTATTTTCACTCTCTCCCCAGGATCTTGGCTACTTTATCATTTTTTTGAATTTATCCATATTTGATCATTCTTGTGGTAGAACTTATTTTCTAAGCAGATTACTTACGAAAAATTGGATGCCCTTAACAAACTTGTTTTCCTAAACCTATTTTTAAAAGACTGTAATCAAAAGCAACTTATTGAAATCCTCGAAGGTCTTCATAGTGGCAGTTTTTTTGTAAGCTCACTACAACTCACATTCGAGCACAAAATATTCTGACTTTGATCCTGAACGCTCCTTCTCTAACGATTATGCTCGTTGGCGGAGTCGATCACCTGGTAGTAGCCAAGTTTCTTCTATTATTTGTCTATGGCATCCCATCGCTCATTGATAGTTGCCTTGTCGACCTGTGATTTATTTTTCGCTTTGTCAAGCTCTTTTTGAAGCTGATTATTTTCTTATTCATTTTGGCGAGATACCTCGCCATCCTTCTATGACACTTCATTAGAGAATAGATAAACTATCATGCTACTGCTTGCACCTAAAGAACAGTAAATGGTCTAGTCTTCAGAAACATTCAATGAACCATCTTATCTAATAATGAAGAATTGAGGGTTTGTCCAAGCTAGTACATGAAATGAAACGTCTCCTTCAATTCATCATACTAATCCATGAATAGATCAATATAGTTGATGAGCTATCCATATCCAAACCTAAAATGTAACANATAGTACATGAAATGAAACGTCTCCTTCGATTCATCATACTAATCCATGAATAGATCAATATAGTTGATGAGCTATCCATATCCAAACCTAAAATGTAATAACTTATCTGCATAGTCAGATTCTTAATGGTTGAAGCCCTTATTACCATCAAGTTTTAAAGCAGTCAAAGGTTTGGATGCTCTTTCGAATCGTATGGGAGAGTGTAACGTGCATGCGTAACCTCCGTAGCTTGATGGCTCCATACGATCATCCCGCATGCGTTTCTGAGAAATTTGGGGTTGAGGGCACCGCACCAACGTCGTGATTTGGGGTGCCCATTGGCATTGAAGTCCCTGATGTAATGCCCATAAAAATGTTTATCTTTGAATTTATGGGACTATATTTTAGTCATATTTAGTTTCTCATAGCTTATGGTTGTCAAAACCCTTTGTCGGACGCTTCGCGCAAAAATTAGGGTTTTCAAGGCTAGCTTGGCGCCAGTCTCGGACGCCTAAGCGCCAGACCGCGGTGTCAATGCATTAGTCCTCGACGCTTTGCTGCACAAAATAACCCCCATGGGGCTCCAAACCAAAAAGCCAGAAATTAGGCACTTGTCCCAGGTGCCTAGGAGTGCTTAGGCGCTAGTCTGGGTGCCTAGGCTCTCATAACAACTTTGAAACGTCCCGAAACTNTGTTAGTCATATTTAGTTTCTCATAGCTTATGGTTGCCAAAACCCTTTGTCGGACGCTTCGCGCAAAAATTAGGGTTTTCAAGGCTAGCCTGGCGCCAATCTCGGGTGCCTAAGCGCCAGACCGCAGTGCCAATGCATTAGTCCTCGGCGCTTTGCTGCACAAAATAACCCCCATGGGGCTCCAAACCAAAAAGCCAGAAAGTAGGCACTTGTCCCAGGTGCCTAGGAGTGCTTAGGCGCTAGTCTGGGTACCTAGGCTCTCATAACAACTTTGAAACGTCCTGAAACTGAGAGCATGGAAAGTAGGCACCCGAGAGCGGGGGCACCTAGACGCCAATACATTTTTTGCTCTTGATTTCTCTCGAGATTCTCTCCCGGAATGCCTCCCTTGGCAGTCAAAGTGCAGATTTCTTGGTTGGAGAAGAGACATGCCTTGAGGAGGCAAAAAGCTGGCCAGGTGGCCATTTTTGGTGACTGGAGAAGGTTTTGGAAGGTGTGGAGTATGCCATTTTTAGAAAAGGAGGAAGATAAAGAGCTTGGGCGGACTCATGTTCTTCCTTAGAGTTCCTTTTTAACCGGTTTTAGGGTGAGCTCCTTCTTTTTCTAGTCTTCTTCTTCCTTGACTTGGAGTGGAGAGCTGGTCTTCTTCCCTAGAGCTAGAGAGTTTCTTTGAGGTGAAAAGNACTGAGAGCATGGAAAGTAGGCACCCGAGAGCGGGGACACCTAGACGCCAATACATTTTTTGCTCTTGATTTCTCTCGAGATTCTCTCCCGGAATGCCTCCCTTGGCAGTCAAAGTGCAGATTTCTTGGTTAGAGAAGAGACATGCCTTGAGGAGGCAAAAAGCTGGCCAGGTGGCCATTTTTGGTGACTTGAGAAGGTTTTGGAAGGTGTGGAGTATGCCATTTTTAGAAAAGGAGGAAGATAAAGAGCTTGGGCGGACTCATCTTCTTCCTTAAAGTTCCTTTTTAGCCGGTTTTAGGGTGAGCTCCTTCTTTTTCTAGTCCTCTTCTTCCTTGACTTGGAGTGGAGAGCTGGTCTTCTTCCCTAGAGCTAGAGAGTTTCTTTGAGGTGAAAAGCTTTGGAGAAAGGTGAAGAGAGGGCTTTTCTTCATGCATTCCCTACTTCCTCTTCTTCTACTTCTTCTTTTATAAAGTTTTCCACACATTTTCTTTTTCTTTTTCCACCATTCTTTTGAGTGTGTGAGGGAGTTTNTTATAAAGTTTTCCACACATTTTCTTTTTCTTTTTCCACCATTCTTTTGAGTGTGTGAGGGAGTTTTTTTTGAAGGAGCTACTTTTGGAGGAGAAGGAGAGTATCATCTCTCTTAAGGAGGAAGGAGAGCTTCTTCCTAGCAAATTTGAAGCGTGGACAAGCAAATAGAAAGCTTCGAGCAACCAACGCATAGGTGAAAACTCTCAAAATCGTTGTACTTTTTCATTTCTAGAGCCTCTTAGGTTTGGATGTTAGAAGAATTAGGTTAAGGTTTTGTGATAGAGAAAAACCCCATCAATTTAGAGTTATGCGATTCCCCTACGAATTTACGAGCAAAACCAACTCTTGAACATTAACCTAATCGTCCGGAAGACTAGCAACCCCCGCGGTCGTTAGGAGGCTTCATTGCTTGACGAATGGGATGAAACCACCCCGAGCTAGAGAACGAGGATTTTCTTTGCTCCTCGTCCCCTAGACAATGAAGGCTATGGCCATAAGAGAAAGACTTCACTTTTGTGAAGGTTTTCTTCTGCGGAGAAGCTTCGTCCATTTTACCGAACGACTAGAGGTAGTCCGTCCATTACGAGCTCTTATTCTGTGCAGATAACGCAAGCATCTTGAGTGCGCCGTCCAATCAGAAATTTTTTTTTTTGAAAAAAAAAATTAAATTGGGGCCCACTGTCATACACTTTTAGTAAATAGAGTGTTTTTATTGGTTCATCGCACGCATCTCTGCATACGGTGACAGTACAAAATAATTTTTTCTCCATTAAAAGGAGTAACAATCGACCATTCCCAGCCCACTTGATCGACTTGACACGACCAGCCTGATCATATCAATCGACCATGCTTCGTTGATCGCCTGCCCACACCAGCCTGATCGATCATCCCTAGTCCACTTGATTGATCGGTCGTCATTGGCATGATCGTATCAATCGACCATCCTACGTTGAACGGTCGCCCACCTCTGCTCGATCGACTATCCCTGGTCCACTTTAGTGATTAGCAGCCATCGGCCCGATGGTATTGATTGACCAACCTTCATCAATTGGTCGCCCACACCGGTTTGATCGACCACCTTTTGTTGGTTTGATCGATCGGCCGCCACCGGCCCAATCGACCAATCAACTACGTTCATCTGGTATGTTGCATTATTTCATGCTTGTTTTTGTACTTCTTGCATCAGTGCATTCACTTCTACACCCTGTTGTGCTCCTTTGAGCTTGTGTCCTCACATGCTTATAGTGGGCTTTTGTGCCNTCGACCACCTTTTGTTGATTTGATCGATCGGCCGCCACCGACCCAATCGACCAATCAACTACGTCCATCTGGTATGTTGCATTATTTCATGCTTGTTTTTGTACTTCTTACATCAGCGCATTCACTTCTACACCCTGTTGTGCTCCTTTGAGCTTGTGTCCTCACATGCTTATAGTGGGCTTTTGTGCCCCTTTGGGCATAGCACTTCGTGCTCATTTCTTGACATTCTCATGTCATCGTGCTTCACGACACTCGTGTTCGCACTTACACTTTGGATTCTTGCATGTTTGCTTGTATAGCGTAATATATGTTTGCATTTCATATGCTTGCGGTTTGCAACTGACCTTGTGTCCTTACACACTCAGCTCTAGACTCATATGTGCTCGGTAGGGACAGCTTGCACACCAAGCCTACCAATTGTGTGATTCTCTCCAAATGGGAATCATGTACAAGGCAAGTTCAGAGGCTATGAAGCATGACCTGAACTTAGCGACGCGACAAGAAACACTTTCAATGTACCAAAGTGGTGTCGTGGCAATCTTTTCAACTAGTGGAGTAGTGATATCTTTAGAGCACGCTGCTCGAATTTCTTCTTGGAGGGATCAATTCAACATTCTAAAAAGGTGAATATCTCATTCAATTTCAATTCACTCCTTTTATCCATTCAGACGTGTCGGTCCACAACATGATTGCCTCCTATCAATTTGTTGAACATAAAATGGATTGTAAAAAAGAATCAAGTTAATTTTAATTCTCAATGCTTATTTCTAAAACCTTTATATAAATTCTAAGTCATACTCTAATTGTAATGGCAATAGGCATTCCGCTCATTCCCTTCAACTTGACCAGAGATGACAATATATTGAGATTAACAAAGAATTCACATCCATGGATGGTTCTCTCAATTCTTTATTGCATTTCAAATGGCACGTGAGACGGGGACATACTTTTTAGATATCGTTCTTATTGACCTATGCCCATCCATTTTGGTCCAAAACTAGGCCCATCTAATATGTTTAGTTGGTCCTGGCCCATGTACATATGCTCATTAATGATGTTATGAAGAAATTTCGAATTAATATGTTTTGACTATATTTTCATTATGATAGCTTTCAAAATAGTAGAATTTTTTTAAGATTAATATATAAAAATCTAACACCCAAACTTCAATTATTACCTCCACATCACCTTATAAATGGTGTTTTTCACTTTATAAATTTTAAAATGGTGATATTTTTTATGTGATATGAATGATTTAGGTGGTATAAATATCAAAAAGCAAAATTTAGGTGTTAGAAATGTAAATACATAAGAAATTGAGTGGTATATATGTAAATGCCCCTTTAAAAAAATGAAATCACAATTATCTCCATCTAATTTATAACGTTATTCGCTACTACTATCTCTTTTTTATGTTTGTGCAAAAATATTTTTAGCATCTTATTTTTATAACTTCACGCCTTCTTAAATTATCATGTGATATAAATAAATATTTTAATACTCAGGTTGCATAAAATCAAATATTTAAATGTTATATAAGTAAATACCCTTTCTAAATATTGTTACGACTTGTACGGATATAATCATATCCAAAACAATATAAAAGGTGTAATATCGTATGATTTTTAAAAATTTTGGATAATAGGATCATTTATTGAAATAATTGATAATGTAAACAAGAGAAAATTATTTCCAAAATTTATAAAAACAATAATAATTAAGCCCTCTCCATGTTCAAATGTGGCCCTTGTTTTTAATGNCAATAGGATCATTTATTGAAATAATTGATAATGTAAACAAGAGAAAAATATTTCCCAAATTTTTAAAAACAATAATAATTCAGCCCTCTCCATGTTCAAATGTGGCCCTTGTTTTTAATGCAAATACAATGTAAAACAAAACATTTAAAAAAAAAAAACTTGTGGATGAAAGAGAGAGCTATATTTGTTGAATATTAAAAAAAGAGCAATCACATAAGCATAATAAGTTTTGCTNCTTATGGATGAAAGAGAGCTATATTTGTTGAATATTAAAAAAAGGGCAATCACATGAGCATAATAAGTTTTGCTATATTACTGAAAATTCCAATGACATAAGAATATTCATAAAAATAATTCAATTATGTTGCATGTCAGAGAATTCGAAGGTAGAATGATATTAACGTCTTGATAATGTAAGAAAATCTAGCATGCAAATAGATAAAAGAACAGATGATAGAGGAGACATTTTTTTTCACTTTGAAAACCTAAAAGAGAAAAAAAATCATGGGACCTAATCTAACTGAAATGACTTCACTGTTCAGATGTATGTTAAAAGGCTTTGTTTATCTTTAAACTTATACCCTATAGCATCAAGAGTTTATATGGAAATTAAATTCATTTTCAAGCTTAGGCTATGACACATATCTCCAAGTGTTCTAAAAACTCCATCAAAAATCTTGATTTTAATAGTTTTAACACAACTTAACTTACAAGGAGCATTATTGTTCATTAACACGGTATTTTTTGACATTATTTCATATGTTGAAAATTAGACCATATTAAAATACATGTCAAACATATAGGTTGAATTAAGAATACAATCAATACAAGGTTCACTTTCAGAAAGAACTAAGAGTTCACCATCCCCAATCGCTTCTTCAATAATACCAGATTCACCAAAATGATTGGATTGATAATCTTTCTGATTAGACGTTGTTTTCTTATTTTTATTTTGCCATTTATAACATTCAGTTTTGATGTGCCACTTTTTCTTACAGTAATTGCAGATACTATCCATATTTCTAAATTTTGGTCTACTCTTTGTTTGAAAGCCAAAACCTTTCTCTTGAGTTTTATCTTGAGCGACAAAGTCTTCTCTTTGAGCAAATGGTTCATCTACAGATTGATTTATCTTCTCTTTCAAAAATAGAACATCATATATTTCGTCTAGAATAAGTATCTCTCGCTCGCAATATAGTATCTCTAAACATTATATATGATAAAGGCAGCAAGCGCAATAAAATTAATCTTAAATCTTGTTCGTCATACTTAACTATCATTACCACTAAAATAGAGATTATTTTCTTAAATACACTCAAGTCACCTGTAGAAGATGTCATCTTCATGTGTCAAGTGAAACTTTTTTGTTGGTCTTTTTTATCAAACACAATTACTCTATTTTTAGCCATAGCAATCTTCTCCTTCAAAATATCCTGTAAAATTTTAATTGACGGTTGAAAATGAATTTGAGAAAGAACCTTTGATATTTACATTTCTTCTTCTCCATCATTAATGAAAAGAACACTTTTTTTAACCCAAATAACGCATTGTCTAGACACATCTATGTTAAGACAGCTTGCAACTTAACCTGTCAAAGCAAAAATCTTGTGTTGCGATCTAAAATGGAAATGTTGTACTTCATTGTTATCACCATCGAGATCAAAATTTGTCACTGATATCACTTTTTTGTAAGAGTTGATATCGAATAAATGCAAAATAATTTTAAAAAAACAAAGATTTTATGTGGAAAAACCAAGCTGGGAAAAATCACGGGCATATGAGAAAAATTCACTACATCAAAGAAGAAATTACAAGTGAAGAGCTTCGATCAACGTATAACCAAAACAGGGAAAATAACTACACTTATACAAAACAAAACATGAGTATTTATGGTTTTTAGCAAGACCCTTTTAAAGAGAATAATTAAAAGAGAGTCGGTAAAGCAATAGCACACAAATTGTAATCTAAATGCTATCATAAAATAAATCAAACGGTAGAATTCTTCCATCTGTGTGCTTAGAATTTACTTCTAAAATCTCAATCTGTGTGCTCATAATTTTATTATAAGACGAGGGGCCCACAAAATTTGGATCGTAAATTTAGACTTCCTCTCATATCCTTATTTTTCACATGCCATTCTCCTCTTTCATTTTTTCTATTCTTTGGATGTCAATATCCTCTTTAGTACTTCAATATTTCTTTTTTTATTTTCCTTTTTAATAGGTCCCATGTTAAAGATTATTATTATTATTATTATTATTATTATTATTATTATTACAATTCAAGTTATTATTATTATTATGATTGGCATCCACCAATCCGATCATATCGATTGACCAAGCTTTGTCGATTGGTCGTCAACACCAGTTTGATCCACCACCTCCCTTCGGTTTGATCGATCGGCAGCCACCGTCCCGATCGACCAATCGATTATGTTCATCCGATATGTTGCCTTATTACATGCTTATTTTTGTACTGCTTGCATCAGCGCATTCACATCTGCACCTTATTGTGCAACTTTGAGCATGTGTCCTCACATGCTTATAGTGGGTGTTTGTGCCCCTTTGGGCACAGCACTTTGTGTCCATTTCTTGACAATCTTATATGTCACCGTGCTTCACGACACTCGTGTTCGCACTTACACTTTGGATTCTTGCATGTTTGTTTGCATAGCATACTGTATGCTTGCATTTCATATGCTAGCGGTTTACACTTGACCTTGTGTCCATACACACTCAGTTGTGTCCTTCGTAGGGATGGCTTGCACTTCAAGCTTACCCATTGTGTGAATCTCTTCTAACGGGACTCCGGTGTACTAGGCGAGTTCAGAGGCTAGGAAGCATGACCTGAACTTAGCGACGCAACATGAAACACCTACAATGTACCAAAGTGGTGTTGTAGCAATCTTTTCAACTGGTGGAGGAGCGACATCTTTGGCGCACACTGCTCGAATTTCTTCTTGGAGGGATTAATTTACCATTCTAAAAAGGTCAATATCTCATTCAAGTTCAATTCAACCCTTTTAACCATTAATACGTGTTGGTCCACAACACGGTTGCCTCCTATCAACTTGTTGAACAAAAAATGGATTGTAAAAAAGATTCAAGTTAATTTTAATTCTCAATGCTATTTCTAAATCATTTATATATATTCTAACTCATATTCTAATTGTGATGGCAATAGACATTCCGCTCATTCCCTCAACTTGGCCAGAGAAGACAATATATTGAGATTAACATAGAATTCACATTCATGGATGGTTCTCTCAATTCTTTATTGCATTTAAAATGGCACGTGAGTCTTGGACATACTTTTTAGATATCGTTCTTATGGACCAATGCCTATCTATTTTTATCCACTTGGTCCAAAACTAGGCCCATGTAAAATACTCATAAATGCTGTTTTGAAGAGATTTCGAATATATAAAAATTCAGTAAAGACTTATATCATATTATCTCAAAATAAACTTAATAACTTTGAGGTTTTTGTTAACTGAAAATTTAAGCGGAATATCTTTAGTTTTTATTTTTTATGTTATCTTGTACAGATTAATATAATTTTCATTAAAAAATGAGTTTTATATGAATTTGATAATCTGAAATTCAAAACCTTCCCAGGCTATTCTTATAAGAACACACTTTTAAAAGGAAGATTTACATGCATACTCCTCAATTCTCAAATCTAACACCCAAACTTCAGTTATTGCATTCATATCACCTTATAAATGGTGTTTTCACTTTTTAAATTTTAAAATGGTGATATTTTTTTCATGTGATATGAAAGATTTAGGTGGTATAAATATCAAAAAGTAAAATTTGGGTGTTAGAAATGTAAATACATAAGAAATTGAGTGGTATATATGTAAATGCCCCTTTAAAAAAATGAAATCACAATTATCTCCATCTAATTTAGAACGCTATTCGCTACCACTATCTCTTTTTTATGTTTGTGCTAAAATATTTTTAGCATCTTATTTTTATAACTTCACGTCTTCTTAAATTACCATGTGATATAAATAAATATTTTAATACTCAGGTTGCATAAAATTAAATATTTAAATGTTATATATGTAAATACCCTTTCTAAATATTGTTAAGATTTGTACGGATATAATCATATCCAAAACAATATAAAAGGTGTAATATCGTATGATTTTTAAAAATGTTGGATAATAGGATCATTTACTGAAATAATTGATAATGTAAATAAGAGAAAAATATTTCCGAAATTTATAAAAATAATAATAATTAAGCCCTCTCCATGTTCAAATGTGGCCCTTGTTTTTAATGCAAATACAATATAAAACAAAACAATGAAAAAAAAAAAACTTATGGATGAAAGAGAGAGCTATATTTGTTGAATATTAAAAAAAGAGCAATCACATAAGCATAATAAGTTTTGCTATATTACTGAAAATTCCAATGATATAAGAATATTCATAAAATTAATTCAATTATGTTGCATGTCAGAGAATTCGAAGGTAGAATGATATTAACGTCTTGATAACGTACGAAAATCTAGCAAGCAAATAGATAAAAGAAGAGATGATAGAGCAGACAATTTTTTTTTTCACTTTGAAAACCTAAAAGAGAAAAAAATCATGGGACATAATCTAGCTGAAATGACTTCACTGTTCAGATGTATGTTAAAAGGCTTTGTTTATCTTTAAACTTATACCTTATAGCATCAAGTGTTTATATGGAAATTAAATTCATTTTCAAGCTTAGGCTATGACACATATCTCCAAGTGTTCTAAAAACTCCATCAAAAATCTTGATTTTAATAGTTTTAACACAAATTAACTTACAAGGAGCATTATTGCTCATTAACACGGTATCTTTTGACCTTATTTCATATGAAAAATAGACCATATTAAAACACATGCAAACATATAGGTTGAATTATGATTACAATCAATACAAGGTTCACTTTCCGAAAGAACTAAGAGTTCACCATCATCAATTGCTTCTTCAATAATACTAGATTCACCATAATTATCAGATTGATTATCTTTCTGATTAGAAGCTATTTTCTTATTTTTATTTTGCCATTTATAACATTCAGTTTTGATGTGCCACTTTTTCTTACAGTAATTGCAGATATTATCCATATTTCTAAATTTTGATATCTACTCTTTGTTTCAAAGACAAAACCTTTCTCTTGAGTTTTATCTTGAGCGATAAGGCCTTCTCTTTGAGCAACCGGTTTGTCTACATGTTGATTTATCTTTTCTTTCGAAAATAAAAATCATATACTTCGTCTAGAATAAGTATCTCTCACTCACAATATAGTATCTCTAAACATTATATATGTTAAAGGCAGCAGGAGAAATAAAATTAATCTTAAATTTTGTTCGTCATACTTAACTATCATTACCGCCAAAATAGAGATTATTTTCTTAAATACACTTAAGTCACTGTAGAAGATGTATCTTATGTCATCTTCATGTGTCAAGTGCGACTTTTTTGTCGATCTTTTTTAGCAAACACAATTACTCTATTTTTAGTCATAGCAATCTTCTCCTCCAAAATATTTGTAAAATTTGATTTGACGGTTGAAAATGAATTTGAGAAAGAACCTTTGATATTTACATTTCTTCTTCTCCAGCATTAATGAAAAGAACTTTTTTTTTAACCCAAATGACGCTTTGTCTAGATACATCTGTGTTAAGACAGCTTGCAACTTAACCTGTCAATGCAAAAATCTTGTGTTGCGATCTAAAAGGGAAATTTCATACTTCATTGTTATCACCATCGAGATCAAAACTTGTCTCTGATATCACTTTTTTGTAAGAGTTGATATTGAATAAATGCAAAATAATTTAAAAAAAATGCAAAGATTTTATGTGGAAAACCCAAGCTGGGAAAAATCACGAACATATGAGGAAAATTCACTACATCAAAGAAGAAATTACAAGTGAAGAGCTTCGATCAACGTAAAACCAAAACAGGGAAAAGTAACTACACTTGTACAAAACAAAACATGAGTATTTATGGTTTTTAGCAAGACCCTTTTAAAGAAAATAATTACAAAAGAGTCAGTAAAGCAAGAGCACACAAATTGTAATCTAAATGTTATCATAAAATAAATCAAACGGTAGAGTTCTTCAATCTGTGTGCTTAGATTTTTTTTCTAAAATTTCAATTTGTGTGCTCATAAGACAAGTGGGGCCCACAAAATTCGGGTCTTCCTCTCATATCCTTATTTTTCACATGCCATTCTCTTCTTTCATTCTTTCTATTATTTGGATGTCAATATCCTTTTTAGTACTTCAATATTTTTTTCTTTTCTTTTTTAATAGGTCCCATGTGAAAGATTTTATTTTATTTTATTTTATTGGTTCACTCACCTTCAAGTTCTCACTATTTTGAAGATCTCATTCCACAATTTCACTTATTCACATTCCTTCTCAGTTAGATAATAAGATGAGTCAGCTCACAATCAAACTCAAAATGAATTAAACGCAAGATTAACCTTTATTAATTAATCAAGTTCAAGCTCAAAGCATAATTTACGGATGGCTTAAGTTTGGCTTGCCTGATTTCACCATATTAGGCCAGTCCATGTTTTGCAGGGTGCCATTTTTTTTCTAATAAATGTAAACATATAAATTATCTTTTTTGGAGCTTAGCATAATNCATTCTCCTTCAAGTTCTCACTATTTTGAAGATCGCATTACCACAATTTCACTTATTCACGTTCTTTCTCAGTTAGACAATAAGAAGAGTCAGCTCACAATCAAAATCAAACTCAAAATGAAGTAAACTCAAGCTTAACCATTATTAATTAATTAAGTTCAAGCTCAAAGCATAATTTACAGATGGCTTAAGTTTGGCTTGCCTGATTTCACCATATTAGGCCAGTCCAAGTTTTGCAGGGTGCCATTTTTTTTCTAATAAATGTAAACATATAAATTATCTTTTTTGGAGCTTAGCATAATATTCTCTTTCAATCAACACCAACAAACAATGGTGGCATCTTTTTATAAGATAATAGATTAGGGTTTTATATTCAACTGATAATGATAAAAATCATATATCGATAAATTCATATATTTATGATGTTAAACCATTAAAATCTCCCAAAAGAAAATTAATTAAAAAAAATTCCAACTTAAAGGCCAAGAGTTGAAATCAGTATTCCTTAATTTCAACCTTTTATTTCAGCGACTACATCAAGATGCTTTATTTGCTAGAAAAACACAAATTTCTAGTACTTCTTTCAAGCAATTAAACAGTGATTTCTGGTCGAAACATTAACACAAACTCTATACATCCTCAGAATCACATAGCATCTTCCATCCTTAAATAAAAGCAAAAAANAAAAAAATTCCAACTTAAAGGCCAATAGTTGAAATCAGTTAATTCCTTAATTTCAACCATTTATTTCAGCAACTGCATCAAGATGCTTTATTTGCTAGAAAAACACAAATTTCTAATACTTCTTTCAAGCAATTAAACAGTGATTTCTGATAGAAACATTAACACAAACTCTATACATCCTCAGAATCACATAGCATCTTCCATTCTTAAATAAAAGCGAAAAAGCAAAGGGGTACCTTACTTGATGAGAAACAATCTCAAGCTTAAGTAGTCAAAATAGGAGGGATGGCCAAAGATATCACAGAACCATCGCCTTTGATCGATGCCTTAGTGTCAGGAAAGCAGCCATCAGGTGTGAGCTCCGACAGCTCTCCATCTGCAGAAACCCTCACAGGAAAAGGTAACAGATGACCGGGCAAGTTCACAACCTCATCTCCAACATATTTCTCCCACAAATTTTCAGTAATGCTCCTCACGGTTCTCACGCATTCTAAGCTCTCAGGTTCAAGAAAAACATGATGCAAGCCAGTATTATGGCTTATGAAGTGCTCATACCATAGTGACATCCGGAAGCCATGGACGAGCCCTCGAGCTAGCCCTTTCTCCGTATTAAGGTGAGCAGGCTGGTATGAACCATGAGCAATCTCGCTGTCCCGATCACCAGCCAAAGATCGCTGGTTTATGTTTGCCGAGCCAATGATCACATACTCATCATCCACTGCATGTTTCAATAAAGATGATTCAGTCAAATTCTTAGCATTTTTTATGTAAATCATTTCTTCATGTTGCACTGCACTACAATAAATAGTCTTGCAAAATACAAAGAATGAGTAAAGTGCGAAAATAGTCCCTAGAAAATTTATACATTTTAGTCCCGGAGTCTATAAAACTGTCAAAATAGTTCTCAGATTCTTTAAATTGGGGCTGAAATAGTCCTCAAAGAAAATCATTTCAGCTCAGATTAAAAGCATTTGGGAATGGGGATTAAATTGACACTTCTATTTTCTATGGGACTAAAATGACTCATTGCAAAAAGTCAGGGNCAAAGAATGAGTCAAGTGCGAAAATAGTCCCTAGAAAATTTATACATTTTAGTCCCGGAGTCTACATAAGTGTCAAAAGAGTTCTCAGATTCTTTAAATTGGGGCTGAAATAGTCCTCAAAGAAAATCATTTCAGCCCAGATTAAAAGAGTTTGGGAATGGGGATTAAATTGACACTTCTATTTTCTATGGGACTAAAATGACTCATTGCAAAAAGTCAGGGGACTATGTTGAAACTTTTCTCGACAAAGAATTGTTTGTGATTCAAGGATAAGTGTTATCATATTCTGAGCTAGAGAATTTTCATTAAGGAGCATGAGTTTATGTGCAAGGAGCTTCAAAAGTTCAAAATTTACTCACCAATCATGAGCTTGGCATGCACATAAATAAGAAACCGCCGGTTAACCTGAGCTTTCCAGTAGTCTGTCTCAGTCTCTGGTCTCTCAGGAGGCTCATATTGCCCTGGCTGCTTCGTCTCCCTATTCCCCAAACAGAAGAAGTTCAAATAGTCAGTTGGGTGAGTCTTCCCAGCNTTAAAAATAATTCAATTATGTTGCATGTCAGAGAATTTGAAGGTAGAATGATATTAACGTCTTGATAATGTAAGAAAATCTAGCATGCAAATAGATAAAAGAACAGAAGATAGAGGAGACAATTATTTTTTCACTTTTAAAACCTAAAAGAGAAAAAAAATCATGGGACCTAATCTAGCTGAAATGACTTCACTGTTCAGATGTGTGTTAAAAGGCTTTGTTTATCTTTAAACTTATACCCTATAGCATCAAGAGTTTCTATGGAAATTAAATTCATTTTCAAGCTTAGGCTATGACACATATCTCCAAGTGTTCTAAAAACTCCATCAAAAATCTTGATTTTAATAGTTTTAACACAAATTAACTTACAAGGAGCATTATTGTTCATTAAGACGATATTTTTTGACATTATTTCATATGTTGAAAACTAGACCATATTAAAATACATGTCAAACATATAGGTTGAATTAAGAATACAATCAATACAAGGTTCACTTTTAGAAAGAACTAAGAGTTCACCATCCCCAATCGCTTCTTCAATAATACTAGATTCACCAAAATGATCGGATTGATTATCTTTCTGATTAGACGTTGTTTTCTTATTTTTATTTTGTCATTTATAACATTCAGTTTTGCTGTGCCACTTTTTCTTACAGTAATTGCAGATACTATCTATATTTCTAAATTTTGATCTACTCTTTGTTTCAAAGCCAAAACCTTTCTCTTGAGTTTTATCTTGAGCGACAAGGTCTTCTCTTTGAGCAAATGGTTCATCTACAGATTGATTTATCTTCTCTTTCGAAAATAGAACATCATATACTTCGTCTAGAATAAGTATCTCTCGCTCGCAATATAGTATCTCTAAACATTATATATGCTAAAGGCAGCAGGCGCAATAAAATTAATCTTAAATCTTGTTCGTCATACTTAACTATCATTACCACTAAAACAGAGATTATTTTCTTAAATACACTCAAGTCACAAGTAGAAGATGTGTCTTATGTCATCTTCATGTGTCAAGTGCAACTTTTTTGTTGATCTTTTTTATTAAACACAATTACTCTATTTTTAGCCATAGCAATCTTCTCCTCCAAAATATACTGTAAAATTTTATTTGACGGTTGAAAATGAATTTGAGAAAGAACCTTTGATATTTACATTTCTTCTTCTCCAACACTAGTGAAAAGAACACTTTTTTTAACCCAAATAATGCATTGTCTGGATACATCTGTGTTAAGACAGCTTGCAACTTAACCTGTCAAAGCAAAAATCTTGTGTTGCTATCTAAAATGGAAATGTTATACTTCATTGTTATCACCATCGAGATAAAAATTTGTCTCTGATATCACTTTATTGTAAGAGTTGATATCGAATAAATACAAAATAATTTTTAGAAAAAAAACAAAGATTTTATGTGGAAAAATCAAAATGGGAAAAATCAGTGACATATGAGAAAAAAATTCACTACATCAAAGAAGAAATTACAATTGAAGAGCTTCGATCAACGTAAAACCAAAACAGGGAAAATAACTACACTTATACAAAACAAAACATGAGTATTTATGGTAAAGCAATAGCACACAACTTGTAATCTAAATGCTATCATAAAATAAATCAAACGGTAGAATTCTTCAATCTGTGTGCTTAGAATTTACTTCTAAAATCTCAATTTGTGTGCTCATAATTTTATTATAAGATGAGGGGCCCACAAAATTTGGATCACAAATTTAGACTTCCTCTCATATCCTTATTTTTCACATGCCATTCTCCTCTTTCATTCTTTCTATTCTTTGGATGTCAATATCCTCTTTAGTACTTCAATATTTTTTTTTTATTTTCTTTTTTAATAGGTCCCATGTGAAAGATTTATTATTATTATTATTATTATTATTATTATTATTATTATTATTATTATTATTATTAT
>JXCR01147422.1:144975-179024 GCA_002079205.1 Phalaenopsis hybrid cultivar
CTAGCGCGGCCGACAACCTTGCCGGCAACCAAGAGCTGATCCTTAATTGAGATGTGGATAGAAGACGAGGAGTGGGCACAGTAGAGCTTAAAAGTTTCGTTCCACTTAGGGTTAGTCGAGTGGAACTCCACTTCCCTGGTTCTTGCTAACCTAGCAATGCCGATATCGACAGTTGCATAAAGTTTTCGATGATGGAGTGCATGCAAGTGTAAGGCCTTCTCAATGCTTTCTTCAACCTGAAATTATTACGAATAACAAAAACAAATTCTACAAGTTTGGAGCATTTCAACAAACAAATTCATCAACGAACTGATTCTCACATCAAAAACAAGCAAAATCTAATTAAAAACAAAACTTTCAAAATTCATGCACTGTCTACTTTGGATCAAAAGCTTCCCATATCTCGATTATTCAGATTAGTGGACCTNTGTGGGCACAGTAGAGCGTAAAAGCTTCGTTCCACTTAGGTTTAGTCGAGTGGAACTCCACTTCCCTGGTTCTTGCTAACCTTGCAATGCCGATATCGACAGTTGCATAAAGCTTTCGATGATGGAGTGCATGCAAGTGTAAGGCCTTCTCTATGCTTTCTTCAACCTGAAATTATTACGAAAAACAAAAAGAAATTCTACAAGTTTGGGACATTTCAACAAACAAATTCATCAACGAACTGATTCTCACATCAAAAACAACTACCAGATACAAGCAAAATCTAATTAAAAACAAAATTTTCAAAATTGATCCACTGTCTACTTTGGATCAAAAGCTTCCCATATCTCGATTATTCAGATTAGTGGACCTTTATGATCGTTCCATGTAGTAAGTGATGGAGACGAACTGCTTCAAAGATGTTTACTTCAAGAACTCCATGTATAAGTTGAGGAACCTCATCTGATTCTTCCATAATTTTTTTCTCTTTCTGCGAAGAAATTTCTCCCCTTCGACTGCTCTAATTCTGAAGAACCCCAAAATCTGTACTGTAATTTATAGACATGTGGCTGCTTCTTGTCAGGCCGATCCGGACGGGTTGGATTCTAGAAAGCTAGTGATTTCTCAATACAGCTTGCTCCGGAAAAAACAAAAATAATAAAATAATAAAATAATTAAATAATTAAGAAGAAAGATTTGCATACTGATTACACAATATCTATATATTTATATTTGTAGCCCAATTTTTAAAATTTTTGTATTTACACTACTTTATCTATACTTGAAAAATATATTTTATTTTTAAAAATTATTAATAGAGTATTTTTGAATCTTTGATGCAATTGCAAGAGATTTGAGTGTTATAAATGTAAAAAAAAAAAATCTAATATAAAATATATAAATAGTTAAAAATTGTGGGGTATGTATGTTAATGCCCAAAAAAATGGTTTACAGTAGTTAAAGACATTTTTTTAAATATTGTTATATTAAGGGCCCGTTTGGGACAGTTTATAAGTGCGGCGGTGTTTTTAAAAATATCGTCAAACTGTTTTGTTTGTGCTTTTTTGAAACTGTTGTTTGTCGTGTTTGAGTTTTTCACACTAAACGTAGACCGTGGGTCGACCCGTTAGCCTGAACTGCACAAACTACCACAAACATATCTTGCATGAGCAACACATGAAGAGTTTTTTGAGACATTATAACTTAACGATACAGTTTTATGGGACCCGACCTTAATTTCTTTTTTTTTCTTTTCTTAGATTTTTGAGTTTGGAGGATAAGATCTCACTGGTGTACCATCTCGCCTGATAATCACAACATTTTACATGTGAAAAACTCATTAAATATGTATTAGAAAATGTTAGCTTAAAATAAAAAAATAATTAGTGTAAACTATATGATATCAATATAATATTTGAAATAATTTTCTTTTAAGTTACCAATGATTTCTAATTTTCAGCCAAAGTTTTAGAGAGTAAATTAAAGAAAATTAAAGTTAGAATACTTAAATATATTCGCTTTTTCATAAAAAATAAAGGAAAAATAGAGATATTTTCACAAATTGGGTTATGTCATTGCTGTCACCTAAAGCACAAAGGACCACTACATGGAAATAACAATAATGGTGAGAACTGTTTTAGAGCAGGTGGGAAATAAATCAGACAAAGAGTAGGGGCCAGAAGTTATGACAAAATTGGATCATTAAATTTATTTTCCAAATATTTGTTATAAGAAGATTGAGACAAATTTACATGCGCATCATATAATTCTTATATATTGACATGTCTAGCTCCAAAATTTGGTACATGTATTTAAAACATCATGATGTTATAAAATTATGTATAAAAATATGTTTAAAAAAATGATTATGATTATTTTTTATAGAATATTAAAGATTTGAGTGACATGTATTGTAATATGAATATTTATGTATTATATACATGGTTTTAAAAACAAAGTCGAACATGTTAATTCAATTAGTTCAATTGTGAATCGGTCATTCAGTCGGTTTGGTCCGAGCTTAGAAGCATTTTTGTATAGAACCAAAATTGAACGGATTACAATCGGGGCTGAACCTGTGAGCCAATTTGATTTTTAAATAATGGTCAGTTCGAAAGTTGTCCAATTTTAACATTTTATTTTTTATCGAATGGTCATGAATAAGATATTTAAATGAAAATTAGAGAAAATATCATTTTTTAAATTTTTTATCTCGANGAATCTTTGATGCAATTGCAAGAGATTTGAATGCTATAAATGTAATTAAAAAAAAATTCCAATGTGAAATATATAAATAAGTAAAAATTGTGGGGTATGTATGTTAATGCCCAAAAAAAATGGTTGACACAAAGTCTCCACCATGCAAAATCCTACTAGTTAAAGACAAGATGAAAAGCATGTGTGGATTAATGGCCCGTTTAGGGCAGCTTACAAGTGCGGCGGCGTTATTGAAAATATTCTCTGCCGCGTTTAAATTTTTTACACTAAACTCAAACTGTGGGTCGTCCCGCTGGCAGCATTTCAGGATAAGTTGTTTATCCTGAAACGCACAAGCTACCCCACACATATCTTGCATGAGCGACACATGAAGATTTTATTGAGACATTATAACTTATCAATGCAATTTTATGAGACAGGACCTTTATTTCTTTTTTTTTTTTTAGATTTTTGAGTTTCGAGGATAAGATCTCACTGGTGCACCATCGCGCCGTATAATCACAACATTTTACATGTGAAAAACTCATTAAATATGTATTAGAAAATGTTAGCTTAAAATAAAAAAAATAATTAGTGTAAACTATATGATATCAATATAATATTTGAAATATTTTTCTTTTAAGTTACCAATGATTTCTAATTTTCAGCCAAAGTTTTAGAGAGTAAATTAAAGAAAATTAAAGTTAGAATACTTAAATATATTCGCTTTTTCATTAAAAAATAAAAGAAAAATAGAGATATTTTCACAAATTGGGTTATGTCATTGCTGTCACCTAAAGCACTGAGGACCACTACATGGAAATAACAATAAGGGTGAGAACTGTTTTAGAGCAGGTGGGAAACAAATCAGCCAAAGAGTAGGGGCCAGAAGTTATGACAAAATTGGATCATTAAATTTATTTTCCAAATATTTGTTATAAGAAGATTGAGACAAATTTACAAGCGCATCATATAATTCTCATATATTGACATATCTAGCTCCAAAATTTTGATACATATATTTAAAAAAAATGATTATGATTATTTTTTACATTATTAAAGATTTGAGTGACATGCATTGTAATATGAATATTTATGTATTATATACATGGTTTTAAAAACAAAGTCGAACATGTTAATTCAATTAGTTCAACTGTGAATCGGTCATTCAGTCGGTTTGGTCCAAGCTTAGAAGCATTTCTGCATAGAACCAAGATTGAACGGATTACAATCGGGGTTGAATCGGTGAGCCGATTTGATTTTTAAATAACGGTCAGTTCGAAAGTTATCCAATTTTAACATTTTATTTTTGATCGAATGGTCATGAATAAGATATTTAAATGAAAATTAGAGAAAATATCATTTTTTAAATTTTTTATCTCGAATTTTATTAAAAATATTCAAAGTTGTTGTCTTAAATTAAAATATTGTTTCTTGAATCTATAAATTGATAGTAATTTATTAATGTTTTATTATTTAAATTTTATTAAAATAATTAAAATATTTATTTTGTCATCCATTTAAACCTCCTATCCAAACCCAGTTGAACTTACATTTTTCCAGTTTCATGCTCAGTTCAGTTTTCAAGACATTAATCATATATGTAAATACATAAGAATTGTGTTGTATGATACTTGAGCGGAATCAGAATCAAAATCAAAATATATGTTTTAAAAGAGAATAAACAAAAAAAAGAAATAAAAACAAATGTTTTTTTCTAATTTATAAAGTAAAGTTTAGAGATAACTACATATAAAGCGCAAGAAACATTGTTTATTTACAAATCAAGCTCCTAGTTGATTTTTTGAACCATCAAACTGATGCATTTACGTGTGCCACAATCAAACAATTCTGAATTTATTGAAAACATAAAATATGGGTTGGGGTTTGATCATGACCTCTGATATTTGAGTGAGATTTTGAGAAATCGATGAAAGAGACTGCTTGACTCGTAAATAACAATGTTTTGAGTGTCTTGTATGATGAACAGCTTGAATTGTGCCTAAAAATTCTTCCCACATCCAAATTAACAATTATTAATTACATATCAAAATTCATGATAATATCATCATTAATATATGTAATTAATAAAATCGCAACATAATCATATTTCATTTTGTTCACACATTTTAAAAAATAGTACTGATGAGCTTCAATTTTAAGATGTTAACATGGAATTTTTAAATGTAATTTTGTTGTATCTAATAAAGTCTTCATTGATTATCACTAAATACTTAGGTGTCCTACGGTGGTCCACCTTTAAGCCTATGTTGGTATTTATAGTTATAAAAAATTTAAAGGAACAAAATATATAATGGCTACAAGAATTAATTAGGGAGTTGATTATTATAATTATTTCAATCTATTATTGCCTTATGGCTATCCACCTTTTAAGCATATGAAAAGCTCAATATACATCATATAGTTAATGCAGTAGTGATTGAGTGGTGCCGGTCCATCCAACTCAGCATCTTATCTAGGAGCATTTGTTACTAATAAATAAGTAAATACATTTATTTTATTTTTTTATTATTTTTTTAATATTTAGCATAAGGTATCATATTGTATAATTTTAAATTTGTTTTTTTATAAAGATAGAGAATTTTTTTTCTTGAATAGTTTTATTTAATCCATGTAGATATTTCATAATCTACATATAAAAATCACACGCATAAAAGTAGAGGGAGGAATAAATTAATATAGTTGATGGATAATTCGCATTTAGTTTCCTTATTTTTATTCTCTGCGGTTCACTCGTGCTGTGCGGCACCTAGCAAATATATTTTTATATTGAAATGTCAGATCTAGTCAAATATAAAAGTAGAGCAGTCAAAAAAAATTTATTATCCGTGAACAACTATTGTTTGATTTGTTAAGTATCACGTGTTTGAATTATTAGTTAAATAAATGAGTTAAACAAGAGCAATTTTTTTTACGTTAAAATTATAAATAAGCAGAACACCAACAACCGTTTTTTTCAATTCAGTTTCTTTTAGCTCGAAATAATGAAATTGTATATGTTATTAATATAATAATTTTTTATATATTTTTATCTAAGTTTAAATCAAAATAATTTGTGTGGTCATCTATTTTGAGTCTTCTATTTCACAGAATTGATGCAGGATCAAATACAACAGGCTACATCTTATTTTAAATTAATTTAAAAGAGATAATTTCAAGCCGAACATAAAAAAAATTATATAAATTGAGTTAAACACGAACACATTGTTCACAAACAGTTTTGGACACGAGCCAAGTCAGAGCTCGCTCAGCTCTGCTCGTTTAGAGCCCTATATAGAACAAGTAAAAACCATCCCATATTTTCTTAGTGTTTAATTAAATAATATTTTCCGTTCCCATTAGCCAATTTTTGGGGGAAAAAAAATTACATAAAAACAACTAGTGTTAGGCCCAAATTCACCTTAAAAAACATTTATTGGAGAATTAGCTTAAATACCAAAAATTATCAACTTAATATTCATTACAAAAATTAATGTTGTTGTAAAGTGCCTAATCGTAGGGACCAACATTAGTTGCTTAAAATGATGTGTATTTTAGAGTATATTCACACAGATGCTTGGGGTCCGACAAAGACAGTATTATTCAACAAGGAAAGATATTTTCTCTTTTATTAATGATTACTCCACTTATGCTTGAGTGTACATCATAAAGCGCAAAAGCGAAGTGTTAGAAATTTTCATAACTTGGAAGAACTAATTAAGACTCAGACTGATAAAAAGATTTGGTGTATTTGATCAGACAATCGGGGCGAATACACTTCAGATGCATTCTAGTAAATGTGTCAGAGAGCTGGAATAAAATAGCACTTCACTATTCATGAGACACTACAACAGAATGGGGTGGCAGAGATAATAAATCAGAACTTGATGGACAAAGTTTAGTGTATGTTATCCAATGCTGGGTTTGATAGAATTTATTTGGTCGATGCCATAAAATATGTTTGTTACTTGGTGAATCATTTGTCTTCTACAATTATGGGTTAGGGCATCCTGCTAGAGATTATGAGTGCACGAGAGTGTTTGGGTTTTCAATTTACACCACATGCAGAATGATAAACTGGAATCTCGACCAAAGAAGTTGATCTTCATTGGCTTCAAACGTGGAGGCAAGGGCTTCAAGCTGTACAATTAGTCATAAAGGAAGGTTTTCATTAACAAGGATGCTACATTCGATGAGGTAAATTTGTTAAAAAAATCGGGATTCAAGGTAGGTGGAGAGCTCTAATAGGACCACAAATATGAAGCAGAAGTTGGAGTTTGATGCAACTTCATTTGCTACACAGAGTTCGTCCACTCCGACTCAGATATCTGATTTAATTCCAACTCAGGAGGTATCTGTTAATAATGCTTAGAAGATGATGGAAGAAGATGCTGAGGATGAGATTTCTGTTCAAGAATCTATTGCTAGGAGCAAGACCGGGCTCCAAAATATTTCAAAACCAGTTTGGTTGAGAAATCACATTGCATTTGCACTTTTAGCCATCATGGTTGATATTCTCTGTCACAATAAAGAAGTTATGGAGAGCCCAGACTATGATCTTTGGAAAGCAGCGATGGGTGAAGAGAGAGTCAATTCAGAAGAATGGTACTTGGAGGTTGGTGAAGACTCCTTATATGATTTCTAATTTTAAGACAATATTTTAGAGAGTTGATTAAAGGAAATTGACGGTAAATTATATATATATATATNTTCCATTTGTTAGCCCCATTCTTGAAGCCTCAACAAGATTCGAAGGAAAGCCTAAGACAGAAGAATCATCAATGGATCGAAAAACCTGCACATTCCATGACTCGGCAGTGGTTAAGTTTGAAGGTAGAGGAAAGACATCAGGCTTATCCTGAATATTCAACAAGCAATTTGATAACTCCTTAGGAGATTGCAGCTTCCACCTCTGCTCAAAGTTTGTGAGCACATCCCATGCTGCAGGTCCCTCAAGCTTAGAATGAAGATCATGCCATGGCTCCCTCGGACCACCAAGACGAAGGCTTGCGTCTGGGAAATTGTGTTGCAGGAAATCATTTACATATGCGGTGTCCAATTTACCAAACAACGTGTGTTTCTCATCATCGTATCTCCCATCAGAAAGATCGATCCCTCCAATAAAGCTTGCAACACGACGGCAATGGCTGCTTCCGGGCTCAGCAATGTCGAGCGATACCGTCTTTTGGTGATGAGTGAACTCAGCATCGACCTCAATATGCTGCACTGCTGTGAGTGAAGGATCTGCATTTCGTGGACAGAGAAAACACTTAACCTTACTTCCCTCGAAGAAATTGAGAGTCTCTTCATCGTGAGTTTTCATCAACCCAGCATTTCCCAACAACGAAACAGACGTCCGATCTTGCCACACCATCACCAAAACCAGCACACCGTCATCTGCCTTTCTCTTCAACAATTCTCCGATAGAAACACCAGCTGCTCCATGAATCATTCTTTCAGGATCACGGATGAGTGTGATGTTCACATTCACAGACCAACCCGCAACATAAACGAAATGTTTCGCCTCTGATATCGAAATATAAAGATCTTCCCACAATCTTCTTGGACGATAAAACTTGTGCCCATCTAGGTGAATCCTCGGCTGGAAACTGCTTGAAAGGTGTGAGTTCTGATACAGTGTGACGTCACACCCAGTTCTTTCTGGAAAATAAGAATTAGGGATTCCGGCGTATTCAGGGAGTCTGATACCCGAATTCCAGAATGGACCAGAAGCGGCTTCAAAGAATTTGAGAGAAACGCGAATTTGTGCTTCCTTGACTCGATGGCCATCGTCATCGTAAAGATCAAACCAGCCTTCAACAAGCTTCGATTCGAGTAATCCGCGGATAGGGATCCTAGCGCGGCCGACAACCTTGCCGGCAACCAAGAGCTGATCCTTAATTGAGATGTGGATAGAAGACGAGGAGTGGGCACAGTAGAGCTTAAAAGTTTCGTTCCACTTAGGGTTAGTCGAGTGGAACTCCACTTCCCTGGTTCTTGCTAACCTAGCAATGCCGATATCGACAGTTGCATAAAGTTTTCGATGATGGAGTGCATGCAAGTGCAACGCCTTCTCAATGCTTTCTTCAACCTGAAATTATTAAGAATAACAAAAACAAATTCTACAAGTTTGGAGCATTTCAACAAACAAATTCATCAACGAACAGATTCCCACATCAAAAACAAGCAAAATCTAACTACAAAACAAAATTTTCAAAATTCATGCACTGTCTACTTTGGATCAAAAGCTTCCCATATCTCGATTATTCAGATTAGTGGACCTTTATGATCGTGCCATGGAGTAAGTGATGGAGACGAACTGCTTCAAAGATGTTTACTTCAAGAACTCCATGTATAAGTTGAGGAACCTCATCTGATTCTTCCATAATTTTTTTCTCTTTCTGCGAAGAAATTTCTCCCCTTCGACTGCTCTAATTCTGAAGAACCCCAAAATCTGTACTGTAATTTATAGACATGTGGCTGCTTCTTGTCAGGCCGATCCGGACGGGTTGGATTCTAGAAAGCTAGTGATTTCTCAATACAGCTTGCTCCGGAAAAAACAAAAATAATAAAATAATAAAATAATTAAATAATTAAGAAGAAAGATTTGCATACTGATTACACAATATCTATATATTTATATTTGTAGCCCAATTTTTAAAATTTTTGTATTTACACTACTTTATCTATACTTGAAAAATATATTTTATTTTTAAAAATTATTAATAGAGTATTTTTGAATCTTTGATGCAATTGCAAGAGATTTGAGTGTTATAAATGTAAAAAAAAAAAATCTAATATAAAATATATAAATAGTTAAAAATTGTGGGGTATGTATGTTAATGCCCAAAAAAATGGTTTACAGTAGTTAAAGACATTTTTTTAAATATTGTTATATTAAGGGCCCGTTTGGGACAGTTTATAAGTGCGGCGGTGTTTTTAAAAATATCGTCAAACTGTTTTGTTTGTGCTTTTTTGAAACTGTTGTTTGTCGTGTTTGAGTTTTTCACACTAAACGTAGACCGTGGGTCGACCCGTTAGCCTGAACTGCACAAACTACCACAAACATATCTTGCATGAGCAACACATGAAGAGTTTTTTGAGACATTATAACTTAACGATACAGTTTTATGGGACCCGACCTTAATTTCTTTTTTTTTCTTTTCTTAGATTTTTGAGTTTGGAGGATAAGATCTCACTGGTGTACCATCTCGCCTGATAATCACAACATTTTACATGTGAAAAACTCATTAAATATGTATTAGAAAATGTTAGCTTAAAATAAAAAAATAATTAGTGTAAACTATATGATATCAATATAATATTTGAAATAATTTTCTTTTAAGTTACCAATGATTTCTAATTTTCAGCCAAAGTTTTAGAGAGTAAATTAAAGAAAATTAAAGTTAGAATACTTAAATATATTCGCTTTTTCATAAAAAATAAAGGAAAAATAGAGATATTTTCACAAATTGGGTTATGTCATTGCTGTCACCTAAAGCACAAAGGACCACTACATGGAAATAACAATAATGGTGAGAACTGTTTTAGAGCAGGTGGGAAATAAATCAGACAAAGAGTAGGGGCCAGAAGTTATGACAAAATTGGATCATTAAATTTATTTTCCAAATATTTGTTATAAGAAGATTGAGACAAATTTACATGCGCATCATATAATTCTTATATATTGACATGTCTAGCTCCAAAATTTGGTACATGTATTTAAAACATCATGATGTTATAAAATTATGTATAAAAATATGTTTAAAAAAATGATTATGATTATTTTTTATAGAATATTAAAGATTTGAGTGACATGTATTGTAATATGAATATTTATGTATTATATACATGGTTTTAAAAACAAAGTCGAACATGTTAATTCAATTAGTTCAATTGTGAATCGGTCATTCAGTCGGTTTGGTCCGAGCTTAGAAGCATTTTTGTATAGAACCAAAATTGAACGGATTACAATCGGGGCTGAACCTGTGAGCCAATTTGATTTTTAAATAATGGTCAGTTCGAAAGTTGTCCAATTTTAACATTTTATTTTTTATCGAATGGTCATGAATAAGATATTTAAATGAAAATTAGAGAAAATATCATTTTTTAAATTTTTTATCTCGAATTTTATTAAAAATATTCAAAGTTGTTGTCTTAAATTAAAATATTGTTTCTTGAATCTATAAATTGATAGTAATTTATTAATGTTTTATTATTTAAATTTTATTAAAATAATTAAAATATTTATTTTGTCATCCATTTAAACCTCCTATTCAAACCCAGTTGAACTGTTGAAACTTGAATCTTACATTTTTCCAGTTTCATGTTCAGTTCAGTTTTCAAGACATTAATCATATATGTAAATACATAAGAATTGTGTTGTATGTATACATGAGCGGAATCAGAATCAAAATCAAAATATATGTTTTAAAAGAGAATAAACAAAAAAATGAAATAAAAACAAATGTTTTTTTCTAATTTATAAAGTAAAGTTTAGAGATAACTACATATAAAGCGCAAGAAACATTGTTTATTTACAAATCAAGCTCCTAGTTGATTTTTTGAACTATCAAACCGATGCATTTACGTGTGCCACAATCAAACAATTGTGAATTTATTGAAAACATAAACTACGGGTTGGGGTTTGATCATGACCTCTGATATTTGAGTGAGATTTTGAGAAATCGATAAAAGAGACAGCTTGACTCTTAAATAACAATGTTTTGAGTGTCTTGTATGATGAACACGTTGAATTGTGCCCAAAAATTCTTCCCACATCCAAATTAACAATCATTGATTATATATCAAAATTCATGATAATATCATCATTAATATATGTAATTAATAAAATCGCAACATAATCATATTTCATTTTGTTCACATATTTAAAAAAATAGTACTGATGAGCTTCAATTTTAAGATGTTAACATGGAATTTTTAAATGTAATTTTGTTGTGTCTAATAAAGTCTTCATTGATTATCACTAAATACTTAGGTGTCCTACGGTGGTCCACCTTTAAGCATATGTTGGTATTTATAGTTATAAAAAATTTAAAGGAACAAAGTATATAATGGCTACAAAAATTAATTAGGGAGTTGATTATTATAATTATTTCAATCTATTATTGCCTTCTGGCTATCCACCTTTAAGCATATGAAAAGCTCAATATATATTATATAATTAATGCAGTAGTGATTGTTTTACATGTAAGTGGTGCCGGTCCATCCAACGCAGCATCTTATCTTGGAGCATTTGTTACTAATAAATAAGTAAATACATTTATTTTATTTTATTTTTTATTTTTTTATATTTACCATAAGGTATCATATTGTATAATTTTAAAAAAAATTTTTTATAAAGATAGAGAATTTTTTTTCTTGAATAGTTTTATTTAATCCATGTAGATATTTCATAATCTACATATAAAAATCACACGCATAAAAGTAGAGGGAGGAATAAATTAATATAGTTGATAGATAATTCGCATTAAGTTTCCTTATTTTTATTCTCTACTGTTCACTCGTGCTGTGTGGCACCTAGCAAATATATTTTTATATTGAAATGTCAGATCTGGTCAAATATAAAAGTAGGGCAGCCGGAAAATATCCGTCGAACAACTCGTGTTTGATTTGTTAATTATGTCTTATTTGAATTATTCGTTAAGTAAACGAGTTGAATAAAATATTTTTTTAAGCTAGAATTATAAACAAGTGGAACACGAACAACCCTTTTTCAATTCAGCTCTTTTTAGCTCGAAATAACGAAATTATATATATTATTAATATAATAATATTTTATATATTTTTATCTAAGTTTAAATCAAAATAACTTGTGTGGTCATCTAGTTTTGTGTCTTCTATTTCACAGAATTGATGCACGATCAAATACAACAGGCTACATCTTTTTTTAAATTAATTTAAAAGAGATAATTTCGAGTCGAACATAAATCTATATATATATATATATATATATATATATNTGAACTCGTCGCTCTGCTCCCGAGGACGTAGACATCTGTGCCGAACCTCGTTAAATCTCTGTGTTCTTCTAGATTTGTGTCGATTCCTATTTTTCTTTGCCCTAATTTTCTCAATAGTATGTTTGTAAATTTTTCAAATATGTNCTCAACCAAAAACTGAGGAGACTAGATGAGTAGTTTATTAAAATTTTGAGGCACATAAATCTTATGCCCTACATCAAACAAGGAAAAAAAAAACTAAAATATAAATATCAAATGTTTTGCTCTCATCTATAGGCTTATGCTATCAAGTTGAAAATGAGTTTAACTATTAATATATCTTTGCTCAACTTTGATTCNCTAAAGGAGAACCACATGATGTGTGAACAAGCAATTTAAATACTAGAGTAAACCTGGATGAGAACCTACATCATCCAAGGGTGAGCTAGGCCAAGCGCATACAAACGATAGAATTATACCAAGAAGGAAGTGTCTAGGACTTGAATCTGTAACATTCTTAAAATTCTCTTAATAATTATTTTCTATCATTTTTTTTGTGTTTAAAACTCATGAAACACAACTAAACTACTCCATTCATAAAGTTGAACACTTTGCAACCAAAAATAAAAAATAACTTGTTCATGCTTAGNAAAGAAGGAGAACCTACATGATGTGTGAACAAGCAATTTAAATACTAGAGTAAACCTGGATGAGAACCTACATCATCCAAGGGTGAGCTAGGCCAAGCGCATACAAACGATAGAATTATACCAAGAAGGAAGTGTCTAGGACTTGAATCTGTAACATTCTTAAAATTCTCTATCTTAATAATTATTTTCTATCATTTTTTTTGTGTTTAAAACTCATGAAACTCAACTAAACTACTCCATTCATAAAGTTGAACACTTTGCAACCAAAAATAAAAAATAACTTGTTCATGCTTAGAGTTTTATAAAGAAAATTTTTCTTAATTATTTAATAAAGACAAAGATACAACGATGTATATCAACATAAGCTGAATGACTACTCCCAAAGGGAAGGTTGAAAGCCCCTAGGCAAGAACCTTGCAGAAGTAGGGGAAGAAGCTTCTAAGGGAAAACATGTAGGAGAGCTGGAAGTTCTAAAAGAGAAGGACAAACATTATTTAGTGAAATCACTTATTCTATCTATTCTTTAAAATAATTTAAGGAAAATGCATAACTAAAGAGTAATTTATGAGAACATGTTAAAATTTATGTTCATTAAAAAATAATTTTTTTAATATATTGACGCCTATATCAAGTGACACTTTCACGGGAGAATCCAAGGAGATAACTAGAGAGGTTATTTAATCACTACTGATGCTTATAAACTCGCCTAAGCAAATTCATTTAAGANAACGGGAGAATCCAAGGAGATGACTAGAGAGGTTATTTAATCACTACTGATGCTCATAAACTCGCCTAAGCAAATTCATTTAAGAAAAAAAGGTCAATTGTGCAATCATACCCCAAAGAAATAGTTCAAAATCAACTACAATTTGCCTTGGATGTTATGAATTTCCCCAAGTTATGTCGCACTGAAGTGAGAGACTCAACGTGGATAATGCAAGACACAACACACTAGTGAAATACTATGAGCGAACTTATCCATCGTCTAAATATCAATGCATTGGACCGTTCAAGTAAGATTGATACCAAACAAAGGTTTGAAATAAAAGCTTTAACATTTATTGTGCTTAATTTATGATTACAATGAAAGCTTAACATCATTTTATCAACCCATTTTTTTCTAAANCGAGCGAACTTATCCATCATCTAAATATCAATGCATTGGACCATTCAAGTAAGATTGATACCAAACAAAGGTTTGAAATAAAAGCTTCAACATTTATTGTGCTTAATTTATGATTACAATGAAAGCTTAACATCATTTTATCAACCCATTTTTTTCTAAAGTAAATACATAGAGGTTGGTTAGAGAGGGTTGGACAAATCATGTAACAACAGATCATGGCTGTAAAGAAGCTAGATTTGTCCATCAAAAACTTTCGAAAGCTCGGCAAGAAAATGATACTTACATGAAATGGGGCTTATATCCCACTCAAAGGCAAGTCATAGTGGTTACGATAAAATTGACATTGTCCACGAACATTGATTTTACAATATTTTTTTGANATTTAGCAAAAAGAGTATAACTAGGACAAAAGAATTATTTCATCATAAAAGAGTACATAAATTACAGTGAAGGCTGTCAATTCAACTAAGGTTATACATTGGTCAAACTACCCACAACCTCATTTTTACTCTCATTTCACTCTCTCCCCAGGATCTTGGCTACTTTATCATTTTTTGAATTTATCCATATTTGATCATTCTTGTGGTAGAACTTATTTCCTAAGCAGATTACTTAAGCAAAATTGGATGCCCTTAACAAACTTGTTTTCCTAAACCTATTTTTAGAAGACTGTAATCGAAAGAAACTTCTTGAAATCGTCGAAGGTCTTCATAATGGCAGTTTTTTTGTAAGCTCACTACAACTCACATTCGAGCTCAAAATATTCTGATTTCGATCCTGAACGGTCCTTCTCTAATAATTATGCTCGTTGGCGGAGTCAATCACCATGATAGTAGCCAAGTTCCTTCCTTTTATTTTTCTTATATTATTTGTCTATGGCACCCCATCGCTCATTGATAGTTGCCTTGTTGACTTGTGATTTATTTTTCACTTTGTCAAGCTCTTTTTGAAGCTGATTATTTTCTTATTCATTTTGGCGAGATTCCTCGCCATCCTTCTATGACACCTTATTAGAGAATAGATAAATTATCATGCTACTGCTTGCACCTAAAGAACAGTAAATGGTCTAGTCTTCAAAAACATTCAATGAACCATCTTATCTAATAATGAAGAATTGAGGGTTTGTCCAAGCTAGTACGTGAAAGGAAACATCTCCTTTGATTCATCATACTAATCCATGAATAGATCAATATAGTTGATGAGCTATCCATATCCAAACCTAAAATGTAACAACTTATCTGCATAGTCAGATTCTTAATGGTTGAAGCCCTTATTACCATCAAGTTTTAAAGCAGTCAAAGGTTTGGATGCTCTTTCGAATCATATGGGAGAGTGTAACGTGCATGCGTAACCTCCGTAGCTTGATGGCTCCATACAATCATCCCGCATGCGTTTCTGGGAAATTTGGGGTTCAGGGCACCGCACCCGCGTCGTGATTTGGGGTGCCCATTAGCATTGAAATCCCTGATGTAATGCTCATAAAAATGTTTATCTTTGAATTTATGGGACTATATTTTAGTCATATTTAGTTTCTCATAGCTTATGGTCGCCAAAACCCTTCGTCAAACGCTTCGCATAAAAATTGGGGTTTTCAAGGCTAGCCTTGTGCCAGTCTCGGGAGCCTAAGCGCCAGACCTCGGTGCCAATGCATTAGTCCTCGGCGCTTAGTTGCACAAAATAACCCCCATGGAGCTCCAAACCAAAAAGCCAGAAAGTAGGCACTTGTCCTAAGTGCCTAGGAGTGCTTAGGCGCTAGTCTGGGTGCCTAGGCTCTCATAACAACTTTGAAACGTCCCGAAGCTGAGAGCATGGAAAGTAGGCACCCGAGAGCGAGGGCACCTAGACGCCAATACATTTTTTGCTCTTGATTTTTCTCGAAATTCTCTCCCGGAATGCCTCCCTTGACAGTCAAAGTGCAGATTTCTTGGTTGGAGAAGAGATATGCCTTGAGGAGGCAAAAAGCTGGCCAGCTAGCCATTTTTGGTGACTTGGGAAGGTTTTGGAAGGTGTGGAGTATGCCATTTTTAGAAAGGAGGAAGATAAAGAGCTTGGGCAAACTCATCTTCTTCCTTAGAGTTCCTTTTAGCCGGTTTTAGGGTGAGCTCCTTCTTCTTCTAGTCTTCTTCTTCCTTTTCTTGGAGTGGAGAGCTAGTCTTCTTCCCTGGGACTAGAGAGTTTCTTTGAGGTGAAAAGCTTTGGAGAAAGGTGAAGAGAGGGCTTTTCTTCTTGCATTCCCTACTTCCTCTTCTTCTCCTTCTTTTATAAAGTTTTTCACACATTTTCTTTTTCTTTTTCCACCATTCTTTTGAGTGTGTGAGGGAGTTTTTTTGAAGGAGCTACTTTTGGAGGAGAAGGAGAGTATCATCTCTCTTAAGGAGGAAGGAGAGCTTCTTCCTAGTAAATTTGAAGTGTGGACAAGCAAAGAGAAAGCTTTGAGCAACCATCACATAGGCGAAAACTCTCAAAACCCTTGTACTTTTTCATTTCTACTCTTAGGTCTGGATGTTAGAAGAATTAGGTTAAGTTTTGTGATAGAGAAAAACTCAATCAATTAGGAGTTTTGCGATTCCCCTACGAATTTACGAGCAAAACCAACTCTTGAACATTAACCTAATCGTCCGGGAGACTAGCAACCCCCGTGGTCGTTAGGTGGCTTCATTGCTTCACGAATGGGATGAAACCACCCCGAGCTAGAGAACGAGGATTTTCTTTGCTCCTCGTCCCCTAGACAATGAAGGCTATGGCCATAAGAGAAAGACTTCACTTTTGTGAAGGTTTTCTTCTGCAAAGAAGCTTCGTCCCTTTTACCGAACGACTAGAGGTAGGCCCTCCATTACGAGCTCTTATTCTGTGCGGACAACGCACGCATCTTGCGTGCGCTGTCCAATCAGAATTTTTTTTTTTTGAAAAAAAAATTAAATTGGGGCTCACTGTCATACACTTTTATAAATGAAGTGTTTTTATTGGTTCACCGCACGCATCTCTGCGTACGGTGACGGTACAAAATATTTTTTCCTTCATTACAAGAATTAACAATCGACGATTCCCAGTCCACTTAATCGACTTGACACGACCAGCCTGATTGTATCAATTGACCATACTTCGTTGATCGTTTGTCCACACCTGTCTGATCAATCATCCCCAGTCCACTTGATCGATCGGTCGTCATTGGCATGATCGTATCAATCGACCATCCTACGTTGAACGGTCGCCCACCTCTGCTCGATCGACTATCCCTGATCCACTTTATTGATTGGCAGCCACCAGTCCAATGGTATCGATTGACCAACCTTCATTAATTGGTCGTCCACACCGGTTTGATCGACCACCTCTTGTTGATTTGATCGGCCGGCCGCCACCGGCCCAATCGACCAATCAACTACGTTCATCTGGTATGTTGCATTATTTCATGCTTGTTTTTGTACTTCTTGCATCAGCGCATTCACATTTGCACACTGTTGTGCTCCTTTGAGCTTGTGTCCTCACATGCTTATAGTGGGCTTTTGTGCCCCTTCGGGCATAGCACTTCGTGCTCATTTCTTGACATTCTCATGTCATCGTGCTTCACGGCACTCGTGTTCGCACTTACACTTTGGATTCTTGCATGTTTGCTTGTATAGCGTAATACATGTTTGCNATCCACTTTATTGATTGGCAGCCACCAGTCCAATGGTATCGATTGACCAACCTTCATTAATTGGTCGTCCACACCGGTTTGATCGACCACCTCTTGTTGATTTGATCGGCCGGCCGCCACCGGCCCAATCGACCAATCAACTACGTTCATCTGGTATGTTGCATTATTTCATGCTTGTTTTNCAATTGGTCGTCCACACCGGTTTGATCGACCACCTCTTGTTGATTTGATCGACCGGCCGCCACCGGCCCAATCGACCAATCAACTACGTTCATCTGGTATGTTGCATTATTTCATGCTTGTTTTTGTACTTCTTGCATCAGCGCATTCACATTTGCACACTGTTGTGCTCCTTTGAGCTTGTGTCCTCACATGCTTATAGTGGGCTTTTGTGCCCCTTCGGGCATAGCACTTCGTGCTCATTTCTTGACATTCTCATGTCATCGTGCTTCACGGCACTCGTGTTCGCACTTACACTTTGGATTCTTGCATGTTTGCTTGTATAGCGTAATACATGTTTGCATTTCATATGCTTGCAGTTTGCAACTGACCTTGTGTCCTTGCACACTCAGCTCTAGACTCATATGTGCTCCGTAGGGACGGCTTGCACACCAAGCCTACCAATTGTGTGATTCTCTCCAAACGGGAATCATGTACTAGGCAAGTTCAGGTCATGGTTCAGAGGCTAGGAAGCATGACCTGAACTTAGTGACGCGACAAGAAACATTTTTGAAGTACCAAAGTGGTGTCATGGCAATCTTTTCAACTAGCGGAGGAGCGATATCTTTGGAGCACGCTGCTCGAATTTCTTCTTGGAGGGATCAATTCAACATTCTAAAAAGGTGAATATCTCATTCAATTTCAATTTACTCCTTTTATCCATTCAGACATGTCGGTCCACAACATGATTGCCTCCTATCAATTTGTTGAACATAAAATGGATCGTAAAAAAGAATCAAGTTAATTTTAATTCTCAATGCTTATTTCTAAATCCTTTATATAAATTCTAATTCATACTCGAATGGTAATGGCAATAAGCATTCCGCTCATTCCCTTCAACTTGACCAGAGATGACAATATGTTGAGATTAACAAAGAATTCACATCCATGGATGGTTCTCTCGATTCTTTATTGCATTTAAAATGGCACGTGAGACGGGAACATACTTTTTAGATATCGTTCTTAGTGACCTATGCCCATCCATTTTGGTCCAAAAATAGGCCCATCTAATATGTTTAGTTGGTCCTGGCCCATGTAAATATACTCATTAATGATGTTATGAAGAGATTTCGAATTAATATGTTTTGACTATATTTTCATTATGATAGCTTTCAAAATAGTATATTTTTTTTAAGATGAATTTAATATATAAAAATCTAACACCCAAAGCTCAATTATTACCTCCATATCACCTTATAAATGGTGTTTTTCACTATATAAATTTTAAAATGGTGATATTTTTTACGTGATATGAATGATTTAGGTGGTATAAATATCAAAAAGCAAATTTCAGGTGTTAGAAATGTAAATACACAAGAAATTGGGTGGCATATATGTAAACGCCCCTTTAAAAAAAATGAAATCACAATTATCTCCATCTAATTTATAATGCTATTCGCTACTATTATCTCTTTTTTATGTTTGTGCCAAAATATTTTTAGTATCTTTTTTTTATAACTTCACGCCTTCTTAAATTATCATGTGCTTTAAATAAATATTTTAATACTCGGTTGCATAAAATTAAATATTTAAATGTTATATATGTAAATACATAGGAATTAAATGGTATGTATGTAAACCTTTCTACATATTGTTAAGACTTGTACATATATAATCATATGCAAAACAAAGGTGTAATATCGTATGATTTTTTAAAATTTTGGATGATAGGATCATTTATTGAAATGGTTGATGATGTAAACGAAAAACATCAAACAAGAGATAAATATTTCCAAAATTTATAAAAACAATAATAATTAAGCCCTCTCCATGTTCAAATGTGGCCCTTGTTTTTAATGCAAATACAATGTACAACAAAACATTTAAAAAAAAAAACTTATGGATGAAAGAAGAGAGCTATATTTGTCGAATATTAAAAAAAGGGCAATCACATAGCANCTTATGGATGAAAGAAGAGAGCTATATTTGTCGAATATTAAAAAAAGGGCAATCACATAGCACAATAAGTTTTGCTATATTTCTGAAAATTCCAATGATATAAGAATATTCATAAAAATAATTCAATTATGTTGCTCGTCAGAGAATTCGACGGTAGAATGATATTAACGTCTTGACAATGTGCGAAAATCTAGCATGCAAATAGATAAAAAAACGGATGATTGAAAAGACTATTTTTTTCACTTTGAAAACCTAAACGAGAAAAAAAATCATGGGGCCTAATCTAGCCGAAATGACTTCACTGTTCAAATGTATGTTAAAAGGCTTTGTTTATCTTTAAACTTATACCCTATAGCATCAAGAGTTTATATGGAAATTAAATTCATTTTCAAGCTTAGGCTATGACTCATATCTCCAAGTGTTCTAAAAACTCCATTAAAAATCTTAATTTTAATAATTTTAACACAAATTAACTTACAAGGAGCATTATTGCTCATTAACACGATATCTTTTGACATTATTTCATATGAAAACTAGACCATATTAAAAACATGTCAAACATATAGGTTGAATTAAGATTACAATCAATACAAGGTTCACTTTAGAAAGAACTAAGAGTTCACCATCACCAATCGCTTCTTCAATAATACTAGATTCACCATAATGATCAGATTGATTATCTTTCTGATTAGAAGCTATTTTCTTATTTTTATTTTGTCATTTATAACATTCAGTTTTGACGTGCCACTTTTTCTTACAGTAATTGCAGATATTATCCATATTTCTAAATTTTGATATCTAATCTTTGTTTCAAAGACAAAACCTTTCTCTTGAGTTTTATCTTGAGCGACAAGGCTTCCTCTTTGAGCAACCGATTCATCTACAGGTTGATTTATTTTCTCTTTCGAAAATAGAAAATCATATACTTCGTCTGGAATAAGTATCTCTCGCTCACAATATAGTATCTCTAAACATTATATATGTTAAAGGCAGCAGGAGCAAAAAAATTAATCTTAAATCTTGTTCATCATATTTAACTATTATTACCGCCAAAACAGAGATTATTTTCTTAAATACACTTAAGTCTTAAGTCACTGTAGAAGATGTATCTTATGTCATCTTCATGTGTCAAGTGCGACTTTTTTGTCGATCTTTTTTATCAAACACAATTACTCTATTTTTAGTCATAGCAATCTTCTCCTCCAAAATATCTGTAAAATTTGACTTGATGGTTGAAAATGAATTTGAGAAAGAACCTTTGATGTTTACATTTCTTCTTCTCCAGCATTCATGAAAAGAACGCTTTTTTTAACCCAAATAACGCATTGTCTAGATACTTCTGTGTTAAGACAGCTTGCAACTTAACCTGTCAATGCAAAAATCTTGTGTTGCGATCTAAAAGAAAAGTGTCGTACTTCATTGTTATCACCATCAAGATCAAAACTTGTCTCTGATATCACTCTTTTGTAAGAGTTGATATTGAATAAATGCAAAATAATTAAAAAAAAATGCAAAGATTTTACGTGGAAAACCCAAGCTAGGAAAAATCACGGACAGATGAGGAAAATTCACTACATCAAAGAAGAAATTACAAGTGAAGAGCTTCGATCAACGTAAAACCAAAACAGGGAAAAGTAACTACACTTGTACAAAACAAAACAAGAGTATTTATGGGTATTTATGGTTTTTAGCAAGACCCTTCTAAATAAAATAATTACAAGAGAGTCAGTAAAGCAAGAGCACACAAATTGTAATCTAAATGTTATCATAAATANTTTTTAGCAAGACCCTTTTAAATAAAATAATTACAAGAGAGTCAGTAAAGCAAGAGCACACAAATTGTAATCTAAATGTTATCATAAATAAATCAAACGGTAGAAGTCTTCAATCTGTGTGCTTAGATTTTATTTCTAAAATCTCAATCTGTGTGCTCATAAGACAAGTGGGGCCCACAAATTTCGGGTCACAAATTTAGCACTTCCTCTCATATCCTTATTTTTCACATGCCATTCTCCTCTTTCATTCTTTCTATTATTTGGATGTCAATATCCTTTTCGTACTNAACAAGTGGGGCCCACAAATTTCGGGTCACAAATTTAGCACTTCCTCTCATTTCCTTATTTTTCACATGCCATTCTCCTCTTTCATTCTTTCTATTATTTGGATGTCAATATCCTTTTCGTACTTCAATATTTCTTTTTTTATTTTTTTTTAATAGGTCCCATGTGAAAGATTTTATTATTATTATTCTTTTTTTTTTTTTGTTCATTCACCTTCAAGTTCTCACTATTTTGAAGATGTCGTTACCACAATTTCACTTATTCACATTCCTTCTCAGTTAGATAACAAGATGAGTCAGCTCACAATCAAACTCAAAATGAATTAAACTCAAGCTTAACATTTATTAATTAATCAAGTTCAAGCTCAAAGCATAATTTAAGGATGGCTTAAGCTTGGCTTTCCTAATTTCACCATATTAGGCCAGTCCAAGTTTTGCAGGGTGCCATTTTTTTTCTAATAAATGTAAACATATAAATTATCTTTTTTGGAGCTTAGCATAACATTCTCTTTCAATCAACACCAACAAACAATGGTGGCATCCTTTTATAAGATAATAGATTACGGTTTTACATTCAACTGAAAATGATAAAAATCATATATCGATAAATTCATATATTTATGATGTTAAACAATTAAAATCTTCCAAAAGAAAATTAATAAAAAAATTCCAACTTAAAGGCCAAGAGTTGAAATTAGTTAATTCCTTAATTTCAACTTTTATTTCAGCAACTGCATCAAGATGCTTTATTTGCTAGAAAAACACAAATTTCTAATACTTCTTTCAAGCAATTAAACAGTGATTTCTGATAGAAACATTAACACAAACTCTATACATCCTCAGAATCACATAGCATCTTCCATTCTTAAATAAAAGCAAAAAAGCAAAGGGGTACCTTATTTGATGAGAAACAATCTCAAGCTTAAGTAGTCAGAATAGGAGGGATGGCCAAAGATATCACAGAACCATCACCTTTGATGGATGCCTTAGTGTCAGGAAAGCAGCCATCAGGTGTGAGCTCCGACAGCACTCCATCTGCAGAAACCCTCACAGGAAAAGGTAACAGATGACCCGGCAAGTTCACAACCTCATCTCCAACATATTTCTCCCACAAATTCTCAGTAATGCTCCTCACGGTTCTCACGCATTCTAAGCTCTCAGGTTCAAGAAAAACATGATGCAAGCCAGTATTATGGCTTATGAAGTGCTCATACCATAGTGACATCCGGAAGCCATGGACGAGCCCTCGAGCTAGCCCTTTCTCCGTATTAAGGTGAGCAGGCTGGTATGAACCATGAGCAATCTCGCTGTCTCGATCACCAGCCAAAGATCGCTGGTTTATGTTTGCCGAGCCAATGATCACATACTCATCATCCACTGCACGTTTCAATAAAGATGANTCCGGGCTCAGCAATGTCCAGCGATACCGTCTTTTGGTGATGAGTGAACTCAGCATCGACTTCAATATGCTGCACTGCTGTGAGTGAAGGATCTGCATTTCGTGGACAGAGAAAACACTTAACCTTACTTCCCTCGAAGAAATTGAGAGTTTCTTCATCGTGAGTTTTCATCAACCCAGCATTTCCCAACAACGAAACAGACGTCCGATCTTGCCACACCATCACCAAAACCAGCACACCATCATCTGCCTTTCTCTTCAACAATTCTCCGATAGAAACACCAGCTGCTCCATGAATCATTCTTTCAGGATCACGGATGAGTGTGATGTTCACATTNTTTTCTCGATAAAGAATTGTTTGTGATTCAAGGATAAGTGTTATCATATCCCGAGCTAGAAAATTTTCATTACGGAGCATGAGTTTATGTGCAAGGAGCTTCAAAAGTTCAAAATTTACTCACCAATCATGAGCTTGGCATGCACATAAATGAGAAACCGCCGGTTAACCTGAGCTTTCCAGTAATCTGTCTCAGTCTCTGGTCTCTCAGGAGGCTCATATTCCCCTGGCTGCTTCGTCTCCCTATTCCCCAAACAGAAGAAGTTCAAATAATCAGTTGGGTGAGTCTTCCCAGCCAACCCTGCCTCCTTGATAGCTGCTGCTACAATTCCATACATCAAATCCATGGTCAATCTATACCAGTGCAGTATAGCCTGCACCACGCTCCCTTCGGGGATTCCCTCTGGCCACATTGGTGTAACAATATAAGCTGCAAACCTCTCTCCCATTTTTATCTTGCTTGCAATCTTCAGAGCAATCTCAATTGGGACTAAATTCAAACACCCATTATCTTGATCCTGCTTCCATGATGCTGAGCTACCCATGAAGTACTGATTCTCAATGTAGATGAATCTCTTAGCTCTTCTGATAGCCTCAATGTACCCAGAATGTATGCTTTGATCAATTGTAATGTTTTTTCCATTTGTCAGCCCCATTCTTGAAGCCTCAACAAGATTCGAAGGAAAACCTAAGACAGAAGAATCATCAATGGATCGAAAAACCTGCACATTCCATGACTCGGCAGTNCTACAAGTTTGGAGCATTTCAACAAACAAATTCATCAACGAACAGATTCCCACATCAAAAACAAGCAAAATCTAACTACAAAACAAAAATTTCAAAATTCATGCACTGTCTACTTTGGATCAAAAGCTTCCCATATCTCGATTATTCAGATTAGTGGACCTTTATGATCGTGCCATGGAGTAAGTGATGGAGACGAACTGCTTCAAAGATGTTTACTTCAAGAACTCCATGTATAAGTTGGGGAACCTCATCTGATTCTTCCATAAATTTTTTCTCTTTCCGCGAAGAAATTTCTCCCCTTCGACTGCTCTAATTCTGAAGAACCCCAAAATCTGTACTGTAATTTATAGACATGCGGCTGCTTCTTCTCAGGCCGATCTGGACGGGTTGGATTCTAGAAAGCTAGTAATTTCTCAATGCAGCTTGCTCCGGAAAAAACAAAAACAAAAAAATAATAAAATAATTAAAAAGAAAGATTTGCATACTCATTACACAAAATGTATATATTTATATTTGTAGCCCAATTTTTAAAATTTTTATATTTACACTACTTTATCTATACTTGAAAAATATATTTTATTTTTAAAAAATTATTAATAGTAGTATTTTTTTAATCTTTTATGCAATTGCAAGAGATTTGAATGTTATAAATGTAAAAAAAAAGTCTAATATGAAATATATAAATAGGTTAAAATTGTGGGGTATGTATGTTAATGCCCAAAAAAATGGTTGACTCAAAGTCCACCATGAAAAATTTAGTAGNATATTTACTCTACTTTATCTATACTTGAAAAATATATTTTATTTTTCAAAAATTATTAATAGTAATATTTTTTTAATCTTTTATGCAATTGCAAGAGATTTGAATGTTATAAATATAAAAAAAAAAAAATCTAATATGAAATATATAAATAGTTAAAAATTGTGGGGTATGTATGTTAATGCCCAAAAAAATGGTTGACTCAAAGTCCACCATGAAAAATTTAGTAGTTAAAGACAAGATGAAAAGCATGCGTGGCAATTTTTTTTTTTAAGAAAAAAATAGTCCGATTAAGGGCTTGTTTTGGGGCAGTTTATAAGTACGGTGGCGTTTTTGAAAATACAGTCTAATCGTTTGGTTTGTACTTTTTTAAAAACGCTCTCTGCTGCGTTTTAGTTTTTTACACTAAAATTAGACCGCGAGTTGGTCTGCTGGCCGCGTTTCAAGGCACACAAGCTACCCTAAACATCTCTTGCATGAGCAGCACATGAAGANGGGGGCAGTTTATAAGTACGGTGGCGTTTTTGAAAATACAGTCTAACCGTTTGGTTTGTACTTTTTTAAAAACGCTCTCTGCTGCGTTTTAGTTTTTTATACTAAAATTAGACCGCGGGTTGGTCTGCTGGCCGCGTTTCAAGGCACACAAGCTACCCTAAACATCTCTTGCATGAGCAGCACATGAAGATTTTATTGAGACATTATAGCTTGTCGATGCAGTTTTATGAGACACTACCTTTATTTTATTTTATTTTTTCTTAGATTTTTGAGTTTCGAGGATAAGATCTGACCAGTGCACCATCTCGCCGTGTAATCACAGCATTTTACATGTGAAAAACTCATTAAATATGTATTAGAAAATGTTAGCTTAAAATAAAAAAATAATTAGTGTAAACTATATGATATCAATATAATATTTGAAATAATTTTCTTTTTAAGTTGCCAAATGATTTCTATTTTCAGCCAAAGTTTTAGAGAGTAAATTAAAGAAAATTAAAGTTAAAATACTTAAATATATTCGCTTTTTCATAAAAAAAAATAAAAGCAAATTAGAGATATTTTCACAAATTGGGTTATATCATTGCTGTCACCTAAAGCACTATGGACCACTACATGGAAATAGCAATAATGGTGAGAACTGTTTTAGAGCAGGTGGGAGATAAATCAGACAAAGAGTAGGGGCCAGAACTTATGACAAAATTGGATCATTAAATTTATTTTCCAAATATTTGTTATAAGAAGATTGAGACAAATTTACAAGCGTATCATATAATTTTTATATATTGACATATCTAGCTCCAAAATTTTGATACTTATATTTAAAACATCATGATGTTATAAAATTATGTATAAAAATATGTTTTTTTTTTAAAAAAAAGAAAATGATTATGATTATTTTTTATAAAATATTAAAGATTTGAGTGACATGCATTGTAATATGAATATTTATGTATTATATACATGATTTTAAAAACAANCAAAAATAAAAGAAAATTAGAAATATTTTCACAAATTGGGTTATGTGATTGCTGTCATTGCTGTCACCTAAAGCACTATGGACCACTACATGGTAATAGCAATAATGGTGAGAACTGTTTTAGAGCAGGTGGGAGACAAATCATACAAAGAGTAGGGGCCGGAACTTATGACAAAATTGGATCATTAAATTTATTTTCCAAATATTTGTTATAAGAAGATTGAGACAAATTTACAAGCGTATCATATGCTTATATATTGACATATCTAGCTCCAAAATTTTGATACTTTTATTTAAAACATCATGATGTTACAAAGTTATGTATAAAAATATGTTAAAAAAAAAATGATTATGATTATTTTTTATACAATATTAAAGATTTGAGTGACATGCATTGTAATATGAATATTTATGTATTATATACATGATTTTAAAATAAAGTCGAACCTATTAATTCGATTAGTTCAACTGTAAATTGATCTTTCAGTCGGTTTGTTCCAAGCTTAGAAGCATTTCTACATAGAACCAAGATTGAACCGATTACAATCGGGGCTAAACCGATGAACCGTACTGCTTTTTAAAGAACGGTCAGTTTGAATTTTAACAGTTTAATTTTGATTGAATGGTCATAAATAAGATATTTAAATGAAAAATTGAAAAAAATAGCATTTTTAAATTTTTTTATTTCGAATTTTATTAAAAATATTCAAAGTTTTTATCTTAAATTAAAGTATTATTTCTTGAATCCATAAAATGATAATAATTTATTATTGTTTTATTATTTAAATTATATTAAAATAATTAAAATATTTATTTTGTTGTCCATTTAAACCTCCGATTCAAACTCAGTTGAACTATTGAAACTTGAATCTTTCATTTTTCCAGTTTCATGTTCGGTTCAATTTTCAAAACATTAATCGTATATGTAAATACATAAGAATTGTGTTGTATGTATGCATGAGCGGAATCAAAATCAAAAACAAAATATATATTTTAAAAGAGAATAAACAAAAAATGAAAAAAAAAAATGTTGACCCTAATTTAAAAAGTAAAGTTTAGGGATAACTACATATAAAGCTCAAGAAACATTGTTTATTTACAAATCAAGCTCCTAGTTGATTTTTTGAACTATCAAACTGATGCATTTACGTGTGCCACAATCAAACAATTGTGAATTTATTGAAAACATAAAATATGGGTTGGGGTTTGATCATGACCTCTGATATTTAAGTGAGATTTTGAGAAATGGATGAAAGAGACTGCTTGACTTGTAAATAACAATGTTTTGAGTGTCTTGTATGATGAACATAATGAATTGTGCCCAAAAATTCTTCCCCCATCCAAATTAACAATCATTGATTATATTTCAAAATTCATGATAATATCATTATTAATATATGTTATTAGTAAAATCGCAACATAATCATATTTCATTTTGTTCACAGATTTAAAAAAATAGTACTGATGAGCTTCAATTTTAAGATGTTAACATAGAATTTTTAAATGTAATTTTGTTGTATCTAATAAAGTCTCCATTGATTATCACTAAATACTTAGGTCTCCTATGGTGGTCCACCTTTAAGCATATGTTGATACTTATAGTTATAAAAAATTTAAAGGAACGAAATATATAATGGCTACAAAAATTGTTATGGTATGGCTCATATACCATATCGGGACAGAGCTGGATCGAAGTGGAGCGGAAGAATCTGTCCAAATTGAGAAGTTACGTGGGTTGGAGTGCGGGGTGAAAGCCCCGCGGTATGGTACAGGGGTAATGTTGTAATTACATATTGTGCCTAAGGTTTACTCTTGGGGTTATAAATAGGTCTGTTAGTAACCTCAGGAGATATTCCTCTATTCTGTAAACCATTTTCTGAATATTGAAAGGAACTCGTCGTTCTGCTCCCGATGACGTAGGCATCTTTGCCGAACCTCGTTAAATCTCTGTGTTCTTCTGAATTTGTGTCGATTACTATTTTTCTTCGCCCTAATTTTCTCAACAAAAATTAATTTGGGATTTGATTATTATAATTATTTCAATCTATTACTGCCTTATGGCTATCCACCTTTAAGCATATGAAAAGCTCAATATATATCATATAATTAATGCAGTAGNAGGAACAAAATATATAATGGCTACAAAAATTGTTATGGTATGGCTCATATACCATATCGGGACAGAGCTGGATCGAAGCGGAGCGGAAGAATCTGTCCAAATTGAGAAGTTACGTGGGTTGGGGTGCGGGGGGAAAGCCCCGCGGTATGGTACAGGGGTAATGTTATAATTACATATTGTGCTTAAGGTTTACTCTTGGGGTTATAAATAGGTCTGTTAGTAACCTCAAGAGATATCCTTCTATTCTGTAAACCATTTTCTGAATATTGAAATGGACTCGACGTTCTGCTCCCGATGACGTAGGCATCTTTGCCGAACCTCGTTAAATCTCTGTGTTCTTCTGAATTTGTGTCGATTACTAATTTTTCTTCGCCCTAATTTTCTCAACAAAAATTAATTAGGGATTTGATTATTATAATTATTTCAATCCATTACTGCCTTATGGCTATCCACCTTTAAGCATATGAAAAGCTCAATATATATCATATAATTAATGCAGTAGTGATTATTTTACATGTGAGTGGTGCCGGTCCATCCAACGCAGCATCTTATCTTGGAGCATTTGTTACTAATAAAATAAGTAAATACATTTCTTTTATTTTTTTTATTACTTTTTTTATATTTAGCATAAGGTATCATATTGTATAATTTTAAATTTGTTTTTTTTATAAAAATAGAGATTTTTTTTTTTGAATAATCTTATTTAATCCATGTAGATATTTCATAATCTACATATAAAAATCACACGCATAAAAGTAGAGGGAGAAATAAATTAATATAGTCGATAGATAATTCGCATTTAGTTCCCTTATTTTTATCCTCTAGCTAATATTTTTATATTGAAATGTCAGATCTAGTTAAATATAAATGTCGGGCAGTCGAAAAAAATTCGTTATCCACGAATAACTCGTGTTTGATTTGTTAATTACATTATGTTTGAATTGTTCGTTAAGTAAACGAGCTGAACAAAAATATTTTTTTAAAGCTAGAATTATAAATAGGTAGAACACGAACAACCCTTTTTTCAATACAGCTATTTTTAGCTCAAAATAATGAAATTATATATATTATTAATATAATAATATTTTATATATTTTTATCTAAGTTTNGGTCAAATATAAATGTAGGGCAGTCGAAAAAAATTCGTTATCCGCGGACAACTCGTGTTTGATTTGTTAATTACGTTGTGTTTGAATTATTCGTTAAGTAAACGAGCTGAACAAAAATATTTTTTTTAAGCTAGAATTATAAATAAGTAGAACACGAACAACCCTTTTTCCAATTCAGCTCTTTTTAGCTCAAAATAATGAAATTATATATATTATTAATATAATAATATTTTATATATTTTTATCTAAGTTTAAATCAAAATAATTTGTGTGGTCATCTAGTTCTACGTCTTCTATTGCACATAATTGATGCAGGATATACCAGAGGCTGCATCTTTTTTTCAATTAATTTAAAAGAGATAATTTCAAGCCGAACATAAAAAAAATTATATAAATCGAGTCGAACACAAACACGTTGTTCATAAACAGTTTTGAACACGAGCCAAGCTTGAGCTCGCTCAGCTCTACTTGTTTACAACTCTATATAGAACAAGTAAAAATCATCCCATACCCTTTAGCCAATTTTTGGACGAAAAGAAATTACATAAAAACAGCTAGTGTTAGGCCCAAACTCAGTTAAGAAATTATTATTTGAGAATTAGCTTAAAGACCAAAAACTATCAACTTAATATTCATCACAAAAACTAATGTTGATGTAAAGTGCCTAATCGTAGGGACCGACATTAGTTAGCTTAAAATGGTATGTATTTTAGAATATGTTCACACAGATACTTAAGGTGTGACAAAGACAATATTATTCAGCAAGGGAAGATTTTTTCTTTTTTTTATTGACGATTACTCCACATATGTTTGGGTGTACATCATGAAGCGCAAAAGCGAAGTGTTAGATATTTTCATAACTTGGAAGAACTTAACTGAGACTATGACTGATAAGAAAATATGGTGTATCAGATCAGATAATCGAGGCTAATACACTTTAAATGCATTCTAGTAAATGTGCCAGAGAACTGGAATAGAATACCACTTCACTATTTGTGAGACGTCATAACAGAATGGGGTAGCAGAGATGATGAATCATAATTTGATGTATGTTAACCAATCTTGGGTTTGATAGAATTTATTTGGTTGAGGACATAGAATATGTCTGTCACTTGGTAAATTGTTTGTCTTCTACAATTATTGGTTAGAGCATCCTGCTACAGATTACGAGCACATGAAAGTATTTGGGTTTCCAGTTCACTACTACATGCAGAATGATAAACTCGAACATTAAGCAAAAAAGGTAATCTTCATTGGCTTCGAGTATGGAGTCAAGGGCTTCAAGTTGTGCAATCATTCATAAAGGAATATTGTCATTAACAGGGAAGTTACATTCGACGAGGTAAAAACAGAAGTTGGAGTTTGATGCAACTTCATTTGCTACATAGAGTTCGTCCACTCTGCCTTGGATATCTGATTTAATTTTAACTCAGGAGGTATCTGTTGATAGTGCTCAGAAGATGATGGAAGAAGATGTTGGGAAGAGATTTCTGCTCAACAATCCACTGCTAGGAGCAAGACCAGGCACCAAAATGTCCCAAAACCAGTTTCGTTGAAAAATCACATCGCATTTGCACTTTTAGCCATGAAGGCAAATATTCTTTGTCACTATAAAGAAGTTATGGAGAGTCTAGACTATGATCTTTGGAGAGCAGCAATGAATGAAGAGCTGGAGTCACTTCGAAAGAATGGTACTTGGAGGTTAGTGAAGACTTCTTATATGATTTTTAATTTTAGACCAATATTTTAGAGATTTGATTAAAGGAAATTGATGTTGAATTATATATATATAATAGTCAGCAATTTAATATTTTTATTTAATATATTTTTAATATATAAAATGTGAATACAGTCCTAATACTCTTAGAATATTTAAATATATTTTTTTAGTAAAATAAAAATTGTGATATTTTCAGAAGTGGGGTTGTCATTGTTGTCACCTAAATCACTAAGGATCACTATAAAGTTAGCAATAATGGGGAGAACTGTTTCAGAGCAGTTGGGAAACAAAAGAGGACAAAGAGCAGAGGTAAGNTGAATGTTAATATGAACACACACACACATGGTTTTAAAAATAGAATCTAGCAGTACAATTCATTCGGTTCAAACTTGAGCTGTCAATCAATTTGGTCCAAGCTTAAAAGTGTTTCTGCTTAGAAACAGGATAGAACCGATTAAAATCGGGGATGAACAGATGAACCAATGAACTGGTCGGCCTAAATTGGTTGAAATACTGTCCAATTTTAGTATTCTAATTTTGATCGGATTGTAGAAATAAGATTTTTAAATAAAAAATAAATAAAATATTATATTTTAAATTTATTATGTAAAGTATTGTTCAAGATATTCAAAATAATTGTTTAAATTAAAGTACTATTTATTGAATCGCTATTAATGACATTAATATATCATAATTTTATTATTTAAATGATATAAAAATTATTTAAATATTTATTACATCCAGTTAAACCTCCGATTCAACCACAATTAAATCATTAAATCTTAAATTTTTCATTGTCATGATTCGAGTCAAATTTTCACAACCTTAATTATATATATGTAAATACAAAAAAAATTGTGTGGTTTGTTTATTGTGCCCAAAAAGTCTTCATGACATCCAAATCAGTAATCATTTATTATCTATCAAAACTCATTACAAAATCATTTTTAATATATGTTATTTATAAACTTACAAGAAAATCATATTTCATTTTTATTGAGAGATTTATTATAAATTATTTCTGATGGGCTTCGACTGTAAATGTTCAGAACGAAATTTTAAATATATATTTTTTATATCTATAAAGCCTACCAAGTTTATAAATATTATTAATTTAAAATAATTGATATACATATGGAAGATCAAATGCTAATAATTAATAATTCTATAATATTTATTTAAATATGTTAATCATCTCCTCATATCTAAAATATCTATACCTTATTTTTTTAAAATAATTTTATGTTATGGAACAAAGAAAATTATCACTCATTTTCTTAAACTTTGATGAAGATGTTTGATTGTTGATATAAAAGGCAATGTATTCAAAATATCTTGTAGCTTCTTTTGTAATGCTTTATAAAGATTATATGCAATTTTTTAAATTTTTATCATGAGACGCGATATGAAAATAAAATGATAAATGTGTCGTGAGGGTTTGACTATAGTTTTTAAGGAAATCGAGTGGTGGGGATTATAGATTGAGATTGTCAGGTGAAATAGACTAGGGACTATGAAGATAAATCATAGTTTATATTTTTCTTTTTTGTTTAAAAGGATTAGCAGAAGGGAGGATACTCCAACCAATCTCATGTGTAAATTTGAATCCCGTCTGGTTGAGGATTTGAACCTGATTACCGACTAACCTANCTCTTGGAGCATTAGTTACTAATAAATAAATAAATACAATTTTCTTGTTATTATTATTATTATTATTATTTATGTAGTAACAAATATCATAATGTATAATTTTAAATTTGTATTATTTTTAACCAACATAGATATTTCATAATCTATATATAATAATCACACTCAAGTAGATGGAAAAATAAATTAATATATTTGATAGATAATACGCATATATTTTCATTTTTTTTTCTACGGCTTCCCTCATGGCATGCGGCACTTAGGAAATATACATTTATACTGAAATATAAGATATAGCCAAATATAGAACTAGGGCAGTAAAAAAAACTCATTTTTCATAAACATTTTGTGTTTGGTTTATTAAGTCGCTCGTGTTGGATCGTTTATTAGGGCTGTCAAAATGGCTCGTTTTTCGTGAACAACTCATGTTAGGGTCGTTAAGAAGTTTGTGTTCGGCTCATTCGCTAAGTTAAAAAGCCGAACAAGAACAAAGATTGTTCGTTCATGTTTGACTCGTTTTGGCTTGAAATACTACTCATCAATATAATATATATATATATATA
>JXCR01147422.1:186348-199465 GCA_002079205.1 Phalaenopsis hybrid cultivar
TGTATCACAGATAAGTGGTGCTGGTCTCATCCAGCACACCATCTTATCTTGGAGCATTAGTTACTAATAAATAAATACAATTTATTATTATTATTATTATTTTATGTAGTAACAAATATCATAATGTATAATTTTAAATTTGTATTATTTTTAACCAACATAGATATTTCATAATCTATATATAATAATCACACTCAAGTAGATGGAAAAATAAATTAATATATTTGATAGATAATACGCATATATTTTCTTCTTCTTCTTTTACCTACGGCTTCCCTCATGGTGTGCGGCATTTAGGAAATATACATTTATAATGAAATATAAGATATAGCCAAATATAGAACTAGGGCAGTAAAAAAAAACTCATTATTCATGAACACTTTGTGTTCGGTTTTTTAAGTCGCTCGTGTTGGATCGTTTATTAGGGCTGTCAAAACGACTCGTTTTCGTGAACAACTCTTGTTCGGCTTGTTCGCTAAGTTAACACGCCGAACACGAACAAAGATTGTTCGTTCATGTTTGACTTGTTTTGACTCGAAATACTACTCATCAATTATATATATATATATATATATATATATANCATATTTGCTTGCTTCGGTTAGGTTTATGAAAACAAGTTCATTTTGTGCTTTTAGATTAATACTTAATTAGATTATTATTATTCTTTAAATTAAAAAAAATTTAGTTAAACAACAAAATCAAATCACATTAAGATAAATAATTCCACTAGTGTGTATGTTAGAATTCAAATGATGTCGCTTCAAGTGTTGATATGAAAAATAATAATAATAAAACAAAAATAAAACATGATATTCTATATATATGCAAGAATTCTCATGATAAAGAAGTCACTATGTTCTTTAGTTATATGTATTCTCAAGAATATTTTATGATCTTCTCAATTTTTTTAATCATTTGTAGTTTCAACATATTCGCTCAGCAGTTGATCAAATCTCTCAAGTTTGCTCTCGACTTCTTATGCTTTTTCTTAAAAAATCCACCCATCCATCCATCTCAACAACCACCCCCCATGTCAAGTGTTCAAAATGCATAAACTTTACTGTGTATTTTTGTGGTAATATGAATTTTATACTTTTATGATGTTTATTTTATGTTTTGAACTATTAAGATAATACATTTGAAAAAAAAATTGAAAGTTACTATAGGAGAGTACTCTAGCAGAATTACTATAACAGAGTCACTATTGCAAAGTACATTAACAGAATTATTGTAGTGACCCAGTGATACTACTATAGTAACATCTCAGTATTATATTTGCAGCACCGCAACACTGATTCATGAAGAAAAAGTGACCAAAACAGTAGAGCTTGATGTCGCAGTTAAGTGGCACAATGCTATATTAATGACATTAGATTGTTGCAATCCTACCAAAGAAAAAGGATGAGGTTTCAAACATGAAATCAAATAAGGTCCTAACAATTTCGCGTATATATGACACTTGAGTACAATTGGATCAAGAGCACTAATGGTGTTTGAGTTTATTGGCTATTATTTTGTTTTATAATGTAGAGATTGAATTGGGATGAGTAGCCAATCTGATAAAGAGGTTCATCCAAGGAATAATGTATGCTTGATTTTACTTTGATTTTGTAGAAAATGCCTTTTCAATTTGATATAAAACATACTAGTTAGGTATATTCCTAGGATTTATCTGACTATAATAATGAGTAGTCAACCTAATTATGATACAAATGGTTTAGTGGTTTGATCTGTTCTTGATTTGACTCGGATTAAATCAATTTTGGTGTCATTGCGTCTTGTCAATACAGTTAGTTTGACCATAAGTTTGTTGAAATTGCCATCTTGGATTATTTTTAATTTGTTCTAACCACAAATTATCTCGAGGTTCTTCTTGAATTCCTTGAGATTCATGTCGAATGACAAATTTGTCGATGAAATATCAATGTTCGAATTAATTTGATTAGTTATTGAACTAGCACTAATCAAGCCAATCTACTAGTTGTTCTTCAATCATTTTGTTCNGGATTCAAATGATGTTTTACTATAAACACTAATTTTTAAAATTTTGCCCCAACTCTTAACATCTTATGGCTACGTGATTAGGTTTGTCAAAACGACTCTTTGGTTGTGAACAGCTCGTGTTCGGCTCACTAAGCAAACGAGTCGAACATGAACACACTTTTTGAGCTCGAAATAAAAACGAACCAAACACGAGCTGAGCCTGGGCTTGCTTGTGTTCGTCTTGTTTACACCTCTAGTCGAGCCGAACACAAACATATTATTGATGAACAATTTCAAACACGAGTTGAACATGAGCCAAACATTAACCCACTCAAGCTCAACTCGTTTATAGTTCTATATAGAACAACTAAAAACTAGCTTACATTTCATTTTCATTTGTTATTATTATTATTATTTGGACTTGGCCGGAAGGTATCATGACATTTAATAAAGTAATATTTTCCGTTCCCATTAGCCAACTTTTGGACCCAAAATAAAAAAACATAAAAGCAACTAATGTTAGGCCCAAATTCACCTAAGAAAGTACTATTTGAGAATTAGCTTAAAGATAAAAAATTAACAACTTAATATTCATTACAAAAATTAATTTTGATTATAGTGCCTAATCCTAGGGACCAACATTAGTTTGTTCAAAATAAACAAAACAAAATATATTTGCTTGCTTCGGTTAGGTTAATGAAAACAAGTTCATTTTGTGCTTTTAGATTAATACTTAATTACATTATTATTATTCTTTAGATTAAAAAAAAATTAGTTAAACAACAAAATCAAATCATATTAAGGTAAATAATTCCACTAGTGTGTATGTTAGACTTCAAATGATGTCATTTCAAGTGTTGATATGAAAAATAATAATAATAAAAGAAAAATAAAACATGATACTCTATATATATGCAAGAATTCTCATGATAAAGAAGTCACTATGTTCTTTAGTTATATGTATTCTTAAGAATATTCTTTGTAGTTTCAACACATTCGCTCAGCAGTTGACAAATCTCTCAAGTTTACTCTCGACTTCTTATGCTTTTTCTTAAAAAATCCATCCATCCATCCATCTCAACAACCACCCCCCATGTCAAGTGTTCGGAATGTATAAACTTTACTGTGTATTTTTGTGTTAATATGAATTTTATGCTTTAATGATGTTTATTTTATGTTTTGAACTATTAAGATAATACATTTGAAAAAAAATGAAAGTTACTATAGCAAATTACTCTAACAGAGTTACCATAACAAAATCACTATAGCAAAGTACATTAACAGAGTTATTGTAGTGACCCAGTGATACTACTATAGTAACATCACAGTATTATATTTGCAGCACCGCAACACTGATCCATGAAGAAAAAGTGACCAAAACAGTAGAGCTTGATGTCGCAGTTAAGCGGCACAATGCTATATTAATGACATTAGATTGTTGCAATCCTACCAAAGAAAAAGGATGAGGTTTCAAACATGGAATGAAATAAGGTCCAAACAATTTCACGTATATATGACTCTTTGAGAACAATTGGATCAAGAGCATTAATGGTGTTTGAGTTTATTGGCCATTATTTTGTTTTGTATGGAGAGATTGAATTGGAATGAGTAGCCAATCTGATTAGGAGGTTCATTCAAGGACTAATGTGTGCTTGATTTTACTTTGATTTTGTAGAAAATGCCTTTTCAATTCGATATAAAACATACTAGTTAGGTATATTCCTAAGATTTATCTGACTATAATAATGAGTAGTCAACCTAATTATGATACAAATGGTTTAGTGGTTTGATCTGTTCTTGATTTGACTCGGATTAAATCAATTTTGGCGTCATTGCGTCTCGTCAATACGGTTAGTTTGACCATAAGTTTGTTGAAATTGTCATCTTGGATTATTTTTAATTTGTTCTAACCACAAAATATCTCGAGGTTCTTCTTGAATTCCTTGAGATTCATGTCGAATGATAAATTTATCGATGAAATATCAATGTTCAAATTAATTTGATTAGTTATTGAACTAGCACTAATCAAGCCAATCTACTAGTTGTTCTTCAATCATTTTGTTCATATGCAACCCTATTTGCGAGTATTTTTAAAGACTTGATAATTAAATAAAACTATTCCATGTTGTTCATATAAAAAATTTAATATTATTATTATTATAAAATTTATTTATTTTATATATCAATTATCTCATTACATATTTATAAATATTTTAAAAAAAATTCCCATCTCTAATTTAAAAATGCCATGCTTCATTGTCTAGTTCAAAGTTCTAAAAAAATCTACTAAATTAACATAATTACAATATATATGTAATTTAAATTAGGCTACTAGGAATATATAACCGTTAAGTAGGCTGTGACTCTTATAGATCAAATTGCATTATATGGCAAATATTAATAATAATAAAATTATTAAGAACATTTCACCCATGATTTTTAGTTATCGCACCACAAAAAAAAATCGATTTTTTAAGAACTTTTTATATTCTAATGTTCTTCAGCCGAACAATCCGCTGGATCTGAAANCTTGATTTGTTCTTGATTTGACTCGTATTGAATCAATCTTGGCGTTATTGCGTCTCGTCAATACGGTTAGTTTGACCATAAGTTTGTTGAAATTGCCATCTTGGACTATTTTTAATTTGAACAAAAATTCTTCTAACCACAAAATGTCTCGAGGTTCTTCTTGAATTCCTTGAGATTCGTGTCGAATGATAAATTTGTCGATGAAATATCAATGTTCAAATTAATTCGATTAGTTAATGAACTAGCACTAATCAAGCCAATCTACTAGTTTTTCTTCAATCATTTTGTTCATATGCAACCCTATTTACGAGTATTTTTAAAGACTTAATAATTAAATAAAACTATTCCATGTTCTTCATATAAAAAAAATTAATATTATTATTATTATAAAATAAATTTATTTTATATATCAATTATCTCATTACATATTTATAAATATTTTTTTTAAAAAAAATATCATCCCTAATTTAAAAATGCCATGCTTCATTGTCTAGTTCAAAGTTCTAAAAAGATCTACTAAATTAACATAATTAATATATAACCGTTAAGTTGTCTGTGACTCCTATAGATCTAATTGCATTATATGGCAAATATTAATAATAAAAAAATTACTAAGAACATTCACCTATGATTTTTAGTTATCGCACCACAAAAAAAATCGATTTTTTAAGAACTTTTTATATTCTAATGTTCTTCAGCCGAACAATCCGCTGGATCTGAAANGACTCCTATAGATCAAATTGCATTATATGGCAAATATTAATAATAATAAAATTATTCACCTATGATTTTTAGTTATCGCACCACCAAAAAAATCGAATTTTTAAGAACTTTTTATATTCTAATGTTCTTCAGCCGAACAATCCGCTGGATCTGAAAGCGATGGCTACGCCACCTGTTACTTCGCCGTCGTTTCCTCCATTGCTGAAATGGCGCTCGGCCAGATTTATCTGCCCTAGTTCCACTAGATCATACAAACAAGCACAGATCCCCTGTTCCGCCCTTCTGTTGTTCCTCTGTGGTCCAAGATCAATAACTGGGCATCGAGGGAGGCTCTGATCGCCATGGAGGGCGGCGCCGGTAACGTTNTGAATATCATTTTCTACAATTTTATTTGTTTTTCATGATTATCAACCATTTTTGTCTCCTTGCCCAATACTTTGTAGTTTCACAAACACTAACTCTCTGTGCCAACATCATCATCATTTTCCTTATCTTATCTCACTATGAGCATAAGTATAAAATGTATGTCATGCTAATAATGGAATATAGGAAATTGCAAACTTTAATGCTAAGGAACGACTTTGACTCCTGCATACTCTTACTTATTCTTTTTTCCATTCATAATGCAGCTTATTGGCAGCCGTTTCTTATGGCTTCACTTCAATGGCCATGGTGTTTATCAATAAGGCAATCCTCATGAAGTATGCCTACTCGATAACGCTTCTAGCATTGCAGGTATTTAAGTATGGTTTACACTGCTAATTATAATTTTCAAATTTACAAAATTATAAATTATTTTGTAAACCCAATCATTGCAGCAATTGGCAACTGCACTTCTAATACATTTAGGACGGGTTATGGGATATACGAAAGTGTCTAGCTTGAACATAGCCACTGCGAAAAAACTCCTCCCACTCTCCCTATTCTACAATGCTAACGTTGCATTTGCTTTGGCAAGTTTGAAGGGGGTAAATATTCCTATGTACATTGCATTGAAGAGACTCACACCCCTTGCTGTCCTTATTGCTGGATTTTTCTCAGGAAAGGGAAGGCCACATATTCAGGTAGGATTTCTTCTGATTTACATGTTGAAAATTCAACCTTTTCAATTAACAGGAAAGTTATTCCAATAGTTCCTTAAATATGTATTTTATGTTGAAGTGTTGTGTGCTCAAATTCATGTCAGACAATTAAAATTACATGCCCTATGTAGATCTTTTTTGCAGCTGAAAGTAGGAGTTGAGCCTAATTAAGAATTGAATTATGCTTAAATGGGTCTTTTTCTGCGGAGCTTTTTTATCATTAAAAGGTCCTCTCTTGAGCAATGATGTCACGTGACAAATGAAATGGTCACTATTTACATTTTTCATAAAAAAAGACTTTGTCACTCACAGTTTATAAAATCAAAGGACCAATTTGCTGAGTTTTAGATTAATTTGGACTTATTCATCATTTTTCTAATTGGCAACATGGTGCAAAATGTTTGATGATTAAACTGAATTGGGAGGACAAGTTTAACGCATAATCATTTATATTGATCCACACTCTATGCGTCGTTGTAATTCATGATTTCTGGACTGTGTTTGGGTTTGGCTGCAGATTAACACGGTAGGGTTGCATCGAGAGCTTTTCAGATCATTTTCCTACTAATCTCATATGTTTATTCAAATTCGTTGTGCATTAAGAAGAGATATATAAACCCTTCAATCTTTTAAGGCAGTTGGATTTCCATTGAAATCTGATCCTTCNGTTTTGCATTAAGAAGAGATATATAAACCCTTCAATCTTTTAAGGCAGTTGGATTTCCATTGAAATCTGATCCTTCTCTATTCTCCCTCAATGGTTTATTGGTATACTTGTTCACATTTCACAATCATGATCTCTTGAGTGGAAGCAAAACCTTTTGTAGAACAAGGAGAAACTTTGTACTCCTGCTTTCTTGGCAGGCTCACTATTTTAGTATATGGAAGTAGCTTTGATGAGATAAATTTTTATCAATAAATAATCTCAAATTACTTACCTTCTAAATATAACTCTTCCTATTCTATTATTACTATGCCTAGCCTTCTTAAGGTTCTGAAATTCAGTTTCAGTTTTGATCTTATCGCAAAATTTTCCATTGCTTTAGTTTCAATGGTTTCGTCAGTCTCAAGATTCAATTTCAGCTTTTGGTTCAGTTAATTTATTATTATTATTATTATCATCTATACACACACACACACACACACACACATATATATTACTATGGATAAAGAGGATTTCCTATTTGGCTTAACACTCATAAGATTTGGTGGGTCTCAATGANTATTATCATCATCATCATCTATACACACACACAAACACACACACACACATATATATATTACTATGGATAAAGAGGATTTCCTATTTGGCTTAACACTCATAAGATTTGGTGGGTCTCAATGATAGAATTCTCTTAGCACTAATTGAACTATATTTGTCTCTTCTTGTTCATTACTGTACCCTTGAACATCTGTGCAAGTATTTGCTTGTACAAATGTCTGTTGAACAAATACGAGGATCACGGGGTATTGCCATGTTCTCCATGTTAGTTTGGCACTATATAGGAGCTGTTTGATTTGTTGCAAATTAGATCTCAACAGAGTGCAGGGAATTTTGCTTTTGTATGTGTGGTTTGTTGCAAAAGTGCTGCATCTAATTAATAAACTTTTATTTATTTTCCAAAAAACCCTGCAGAGTAAATGCAACTATGCAATTCTCTGCTCTCTTTTTCTTGTTATTTTCAGATGATTTTAAATGTTTTAAGCAATTTTCAGGTTTCTCTTTCCGTTCTCACCACAGCTTTGGGNATTCTGTAATTCTCTGCTCTCCTTTTCTTTTTATTTTCAGATGATTTTAAATGTTTTAAGCTATTTTCAGGTTTCTCTTTCCGTTCTCACCACAGCTTTGGGGGTCATCATTGCTGCATTGGGGGACTTCTCTTTTGACCTCTTTGGGTACACCATGGCTCTTACTTCTGTTTTCTTCCAGGTTTTACCCCTCACCTATGCTTATGATCCCGTTAAAACTTCAAAAATTTGATGGGAATCTGATAAAAAAATTATTAATTGCTTGATTTAGACCATGTATCTGATGCTTGTGGAGAAGTCTAGTGCAGAGGATGGGCTTTCATCAGTTGAGATAATGCTCTATAATGCAATTCTATCGATTCCCTTTCTCCTGTTTATAATTATAGCTACTGCAGAATTCCCACATTCTTTGGCTTTACTAATTGAAAAGGTTAGAAAAGCAAAAAAAAACTTGTAACTCTTTTTTTTTGTTATGCTTCTTTTGAAAGCCATTATATTGATGCTTCTTTTGAAAGCTATTATTGTTGAAATATTATGTAGCAAACAATTTTACGTATTTACATATCTCTCACCTAAACTTTCATATTTCCACATATAGCTCTCAAATCTTTAATATCACTTTAAAAATAGCACTATTATCACTTTTTAAAAGTGAAATACATGTTTTCATGCATAAGCTTTAGCGCCAAATTGCTATGTATGTAAATATGAAGGTTTAAATCTTGAGACATATTGTTCTACATATGTAAATTTCCCTCCTGATTCTATCTTAGGTGAAATTTGAACGTCTATCTCAACCCAAAGGTTGGGGATTGTTTAATTTCTCTTGATATTTATATCTATCTTCACCTAGTAATTCCGAGGTCTTAGTATCCTCAATTTGTTGCAGATTTGGATTAAGCAAAGGCTTTTTTATTAACATTTAACTATGTTTGACCCAATTCTCAGAAATATTTGGCATATATTACTTTTCAGTATAAAGTGGTGTGATCGCAAAATTTATTATTATTATTATTATTATAGAAATTCTATTGACTGCAGGCACATTCCTTCACATTCTTTCTAATCTTCATTCTTTCATTGGTAATGGGCATTGTTCTAAACTTCACAATGTTCCTCTGCACAACTGTAAACTCTGCGCTAACTACAACAATCGTTGGAGTTCTCAAAGGAGTTGGCTCTACGGTAAGCTAAGATGTTATTTTAATCTTTGTTTTTNTGTTATTTTTATCTTTGTTTTTTGTTTTTAAAATGTGTTTGTTTAATATATTTAACACATTGTTTTTATTTTTAAAAACATATCAACTTATTTTTAAAGACTCAAAACTATTTTTAAACATTTTTACTGTTTTAAAAATAATTAAACATATAAATATAAAAGTTTAGGAATTCTTTATGTAATTACATAATAATTAGGTGGTATGTATGTTAAATGCCCCAAAATAAATAAATAAATACCAGAAATGAGAAAAGAATACACAAACTAATTGATGGCTTTATTGCCCTGCAGACACTTGGTTTTCTCTTGTTGGGAGGTGTTGAGGTTCATGCTCTCAATATCACTGGATTGATCATCAATNACAGACACTTGGTTTTCTCTTGTTGGGAGGTGTTGAGGTTCATGCTCTCAATATCACTGGATTGATCATCAATACAATTGGTGGCGTGTGGTATTCTTATGCCAAATACCAGCAGAAGAAGAGAGCTCCGAAGAAATTAACTTCTGATGAAGAAGCTCATTACAAGGACAAAAACTGAACTTTCTCAGCAGTTTAACAGTCTCCTCCCCCTTTTTTGTTGATGTATTTTGAGTTTTGCAGCTAATAAATGCAATAAAAATTTGGTTATTTGTTTGCCTGGATAGAAATCAATTTACATTCTAAACCTGAGAGCAATAGGAGCTGTGAAGTCTCGATTACCAATACAGGAGAGTTGTTGTATTACGCAGATTTGTAATATGTTTAATATGATTTGTAATCAATTGTGCACTCATTGATAATGGGCAAATGCCCTTCTGCTGCTTGCTTTGATTTTCTGCAAATGATCTTTAAAAAAATAGCTTCCTCATCCTGACAATAACCCACTAATTATGTCACCTAGCAATTCTTTTTCTTTTTTTTTTGGGGGGGGGCCTTTGCATGCATCTCACCCAATTCCTATGTATTTATATATTAAAGGCTTAAATTTTTATTTTTTACTTTATACCACCCAAATCTTTCAAATCACTAGAAAAATACCACATTTTCATGCATGATTATGGTGGTATGCATCTAAAAATTGATGTTTAAGTGTTAAATTTGTAAATACATAGAAATTGTTTGGTTTGTATGTCAATTCAAACGGTATATATATTATTTGGATTTTCATTTTGATATTTTGGGGGTTTTTGTCTGAATAAGAAAAGTGTGCTGTNCTAAAAATTGATGTTCAAGTGTTAAATTTGTAAATACATAGAAATTGTTTGGTTTGTATGTCAATTCAAGCGGTATATATATTATTTGGATTTTCATTTTGATATTTTGGGGGTTTTTGTCTGAATAAGAAAAGTGTGCTGTGAAGGATAAGCGAGCAAAGAAAAGCGTGGAATCGGAGAGAGCAAATATTTGAGAAACTACTGAATTTTATCTTCTAATCCTTACTGTAACCTTTATCTCTTTATTTGGCTATATATATATATAGAACTGATTGAAATTAAATCATGTAAAAATTTCTTTTAGAGGTAATATGATTATCTTCTTTAACTGCTATGACTAATAAGAATAGAATTATAATATATACTATACTGTGACTCTTTCTCAGACTTTCAGAATATCGCTATTACTATAATAGCCAAAGATTGCACAAAATGTAAATTACATTCTAAATTTGTATATATGCTTACAATCANCTATATACTATACTGTGACTCTTTCTCAGACTTTCAGAATATCACTATTACCATAATAGCCAAAGATTGCACAACGTAAATTACATTCTAAATTTGTATATATGCTTACAATCATTATTACATTACAAATGAGAACCACACTGAAGGATTCCTCAGCTGTCGAGAGAAATCATCTGATTAAAAGCAGCAAATACTTACCCGCTAGTCAAAAGAATCAGCAGAAAAATCAGGCTCATCAGGCTTCTTCAACTTAGGCATATCAACACCTTTGCTCTTACGAGTACCTTTCCTACTATAAGCAGCAAACTTTGAAGCCAGCATCATAGACCTGATGCTCTGCTTAGGTTGAGACGATTCAGCTGCACTCGGGCTGCCATCTTCCTCCTGCTCAGATTCCGGATTCGCTTGGCTTTCAGCCCGTGAAGAGAAAGATTCGCTCAAGCTAAAACTCTTCATCATCTTCCTCCTCTTGTACCGTCGCCAGGCAGCTTGAATGAAGCACGCCGCCCAGTTCCGCCAGTGATGTGAATAGAACCGGAAAGTATGCTGCAGCTTCTTGCTATGGAGCCTTCGAAATTGATTTGCCACGAACTTCAGATCTTCCGCTCGCAGAGCCAAAACCTCGACTTCGACGAGAGTCCGGACGGTTCTCGTGGAAGAGGGAAGGTTGGTCGTCGACTTTGGAACGAGGGCCCAAGAAAGAAGCTCTTCGCCGCAGAAATCGCCAGGCCGCAATGTTATGGAGTTGAAGAAGCCCGTCCTTCCACCGTTGGTAGTGGAGCTTTCGAGCCTTCCGCGGATTACGAAGAGCATCTCGGTCACGGGGTCGCCCTCCCGAACGATGTAGGTGCCTTTGGTACTGAGGGAGGAAACTAAACGCTCGCATATGGCGTCGAGGAGTTGATCATCCATTTGGGAGAAGAAAGGAACCTGGATAGTGCAGAGAATCAGTAGTTTCTACATGTAAGAGAAGGACAATTTTTGTAAGGGATTTATAGCCTTGGTACATCAAATCGTGGTATTCTCTGCCTGACAAAACAGAGACTTATGCTAGTTTAGTTGAAAATTGGAGCAAAAGAATTTTGAATCATTATCAAAGCTGAGTTCAAAATGAAATGAAAGTGCTACTTAAAATAATAGCTGAATGACTGAGTGACAGAAATACCTTTTAAAATACTTCTACATAAAATTACACAAAATAATAGCTGAATAACTGAGGNCCTGAATAACTGAGGACAAAAATACCTTTTAAAATACCGTTACATAAAATTACACATGAATCATAAAATAACAACAAAGCAAATTACAATTTATGAAACATATAATTAAANTTAACTTTTAAAATACTGTTACATAAAATTACACATGAATCATAAAATAACAACAAAGCAAATTACAATTTATGAAACATATAATTAAAGCAATACACTAATTACTCGAAACAAAAGAATTCCTTTAGTTTACCTGAAATGGAACTGATAAGATGACAACTTACCTTTAACCTCAAAATCAGCTAGTTGGCCTCCACCATAATGCTCCAAAACTCCTAAATTTATATTTTATGAGGTTTTCTAGCTAAAGGTACATAAGGTTGCATACACCCTAAATTCCCTAAGGGTGGACTTGTTGGCCGAGCACAAGACAAATTCACAGCCCAAGTTCAATGTAGACTCACCACGCCAAACTCAAAAGGCTGGATTGCCAGTCAAGTCCAAGGGCTACTCCAAAGCTAAGTTCAAAGTGGACCTGGCCCCCAGCCTGCCAGGTTCAGGGAAGACTCCACTACCAGGCTTATAGAAAACTCGATAGACTCATAGTGAACTGCCAGAACAAACTAAGGTCAATCGTAGTTAGGGCTGTCAAAAAAGCTCGTTGTTCGCGAACAGTTCGTGTTTGGTTCGTCAATGAGTTTGTGTTCGATTTGTTCGATAAGTAGATGAGACGAACATGAACAAATTTTTTTCGTTCGGTTAGTTAAATGAACCAAACACGAACAGTGATGCGTTCGTTTGTGTTCGAATCGTTATTGTTCGAAATATAAAATAAATTAAAATAATTATATATAAAAAATTTATGATATTCAAAAAAATTAAATTTTATAAATTATAATATATAATAAAATAATAATAATAGTATATTAATATACTATATTAGTAATATA
>JXCR01147424.1:0-39721 GCA_002079205.1 Phalaenopsis hybrid cultivar
TAAGGCTAGATCCTAACTCCTACGAGAAAAACTAGACCTCACGAAAATTGAGGTCAACACCCTATTTACCTTATTTTGATTTATAATTAGGGTTTAATTTGTGCTTTTTGTAGAAGTATGTTGCTGATACTTTAGTTTGATAATTTTGTGTTTTGATTTATGCAATAGATATTGTTTTTTCTAATTCATTCTTGCGAGAGTGTTATATCTTTAGATCTTTCTCAAGTGGTGTGCGTGTAGCTTGTTTGGTGATTTGAAAATGCTTGTCATTTTAGTGTATTAATTGAAAAGAAAAGAGTAATGTTCCTGTTTTATTTTTATAAACGATTCTAACATATAAAGGTTTATTACCAGAACAAATATATCAAATTGCTATTCTCCTTGCTCTTCTAAACCCTCTTATACTTTTTTTGCTTTTTTAAATCACTTTTGGGACTTCTAACATTTCTTTTAATAATTCCTCCACTTTTGAGGATATTTGTTAATATCATAAAAGAGATCATATAAAAATTAATGTAAAGTTAAAAACATTTTCCGAGAGAAATTATAACCAATAATAGATCCGGATCATGGGATTGAAGAATTACATCATGATTCTTTATCATATGTTAATTAGTTGGTTTGCAATTATGAAATCATTTTCAATTTGGTGTAATGGGATGCTTGACTGACATGGGATATGGAAGAATATTTTGTTAACAACGGATGAGATAAATGAGAATAAGTATATGAATCATTTATGGTTTCCATGATGATTCGATGAATGGCATATCCCCCCACACTGTAGCTACAACAAATTTGAAGTTTGAACCCCACACGAGCTTTCATATTAATTAGGTAGATCAAGCTTCTTTTTTTTTTTTTGGCATAAGTAGATGTGTAGTTCTTGTAAAACTAAGGAGTTATGAGATATAGTGTGAAGTCCTTCTTATGGATATTGCTCATATTCTTCTATATGGGCCTTAGTTATATGATATAAATGTTATAAATTACGGTCCAGATAACATGTTTGTGTTTTAAGTTCCATAAAAAAAGAAATACAAGTATGCCAAACAAACCACTTGATAAAGCTCTCAAATAAACTCTAACAAGATGTTGTCCATTAACATTCAAGCAAAATCATTTTCAATAAAAAATCATAATCAGTTGTCTGTGTCTTTTTTGGACAACTTGTCCAGATCTTCTACTAATTTTCAATATATTAATAAAGGAAAATCTGATCTTTTTTTTTTCTTTTAGTTTTTTTGAAATAAGTTTCTTCTACTATGGAGGTCGTATTTTCTCTTATAGTATCAGTTCTTGTCTAAATTTATAGATATTATTTTATTTGAATTTGTTAATATATTACAATTGAAGAGGTAAATTTAACACAGTAAATTTTCTCGTGGATCTTAATTGCTTAATCCACCACATTATAGGATATTTTTTGTATAACATATTGAGCTTAAGAAAGAAAGTAATTTATTAGAGAGAGTTTAAGTTTTCATGTTCATGCATTAATCACTTCAGAGAAAGATATTTCTTGAAGGATCTACTGGTAATCATGTGATGAACAAAATCACTATTAAATATAAAATTTCTTCTCATAAATGCGATGATATGTTAGTCTATGTTTCAGGATCCACTTATTTCTTCAAGATCAACTATAATATTGGCTATCATCAAGCTAGTATCAAATTAGGAGATGAATGGAAAATAACTTATAAACCCAATGATTGTATGTGCGGTTAGTGACATCTTTTGGCTATTTCAATATATTTAGCATCTTTGTGAGATTGATAAATAATGTTCTAGAATCATCCAATGGAAAATTTTTGGTTGTATATTATGATGATATAGCTATTTTTTGTCATGAGGACATATAGATTACCTTCAGCAAAATTTTCAATAACTAATTGAAACTTTACAGGATTTCGAGAATTATTTTTTTTTATGATTGAATAAGACTATCTTCTTAGGGTTTGCTATTTATTTTACTGAACATAAACCTGAATAAAAATTCATGGAATTTGAATATGTCCTTTTTCTACTTTCATTTGGGTTAGAAGTTTTCTTGATTTGACAACTTTTACGGAAGGTTCATTAAGAATTTGAATTATGTTTCTGATTTTCTAATTGATTTATCTAAAATTTATAAATTTGCTTTGATCCCAGTTGCTTGAAAAAGATTCTGAGTAAATTTAGGTTTTAATGAGTTTTTCTCCCTACTAGAACTTTCTGATTTTATAAAAATCTTTGAAATCATGTATGATGCCTCTAAAATTGAAGTAGGAGTTGTAACTTAAGAATTACACCCAATAACATTTGTTTTAGTGAAAATTTGAACAAAGCACAACCATATTCTACTTAAGATAGAATTTTATGCTATCATTCAATGACTTGGACATTAGAGAAACTACCTTTTTCATAGGGATTTTACATCAAATTGTAATCATCAAGCACTAAAATTTATGTTTCTAAAAGAAACTTCATAATTAACATGCTTTGTGGGTAGAATATTTGTAAGATTGCTCCTTTGTTGAATCATAAAATGGGCATTCTAAACAAATTTGATATACCCTCTCTAGGGTTTTCTTAGCATTTTATTTCTTACACTCCCATATTCTAGATTTATCAAATTAAATATTACTGATTCTTTTCCAGATTTTAACCTTCTTTTTGTTGAGTTTAAATCAAATTTGTTTATGGGTAATTCTTATTTTATTAGCAATGGTTTTTTGTTTTGAGGAACTCATCCTCAACACTCCTCTTAAGGATTCTTATTTCAAAGTAACGTGGTGGTGAACTTGCTCGTTACTTTGGGAGAGAGAACAATGGCTTTAGTTGAGCATAAATTTCCACTAGCCCTCCCTTATGAAAGTTATAGCTGGAGTAATATCATGCTTTTTCACTTGTAGACAAACAAAATCTATAAACTAATTAAGGGAAATACATAGTATTATTTGTTAACTACAAGCTGCGTGATGATATTTCCGTGGGTTTTGTATTAGAACGGCTGAAGAGACCAAGAGGATTTGATTTTATCTTTGTAATTTTTGATAGGTGCTCTCAAGTGACACTTTTGCCTTCTCATAAAACTAATGACATGTCACGTATTACAAAATATTTTTTAAAGAAATTATTAAGCTTCATGATTTTTCATCTAGCATTATATTTATAGGGGTTTTAATTTTATTTCTCAGTTAAAAAATTTATTGATGCTGGTGGGAACAGAACTTAGATTTTTGTTAACATTTCATCCTTTACATTCAGAGGCAAACATAAGTTGTTAACGGGACATGAGTCGGTCTTTTGAGATGGTAGCAGGGAAACACCTCGGGAATTGGGATTTATATCTACTTATATTTGAATTTTCATATAATAGAATAATGTTGAAAATAACTTATAAAATTTCATTTGAATTTGTCTATAGATATAATACTAAAAGATTCCTTGACATCGTACATATATCAACTTATGCATTACCTTACACTGTTCTTTATAATGAAGTGAGACAAAAAATAGAGAAAACAATGACAAACTTGTTGAAAGAATCAAGCTAAAGAGATCTACTAGAGGCTTTAAAGATAGTGACAATGTATTAGTTGGCAACCGATCAAAACAATATAATGCTCATAGATTCAAAAAGCTACAAACAAGGGATTACGATCCTTACAAAATTGATCCTTGCAAAACTAATAGGAAAATTAGAACAAATACTGTTATTTAGATTCTCTAGCATGCATGCTTACAAGTCCAGTTTTAATATAGAAGATTTGTTACCATACAAATGAACATTACAAGCTGGAGCTTTAGAGACTAACATTTTTGTTATTTAATCAAGTTTCTCAACCATCTATCTTTTTTTGAGGTGATATCGCATCATTTCATATGTTGCTCCAATAGATGGCACATATTAATATAGATTTTTAATCAGATGAAAGAATCAACCTGCACTTAAAGACACTTGGGTCCATATTTGGTGGATTACCATTTGGATTTTAGCTTTTTATTTAAGATTTTTTTTAGGACCAAGAACTTAATATAACATCACTCAAAATATATCACAAGACCCATGCCAAGAAATAAATAATAAATAGCCTTGTTTTGAATATAAAGTTTACTTTCATAAGCTTATCACTTTTTTATTTTCTTTTTTATGAAAAAGTAAGTAGGAATCTTGCATGCTTTATTTGTCACTTTTTGCATGAATTTGAATACAAGTTATATAAATTTTATGCACGGTGATGTGGATACCATATTATTAGCCTTTTTTTGGCTATTGGATCACATAGAAATCAAGTGCATGGAAGTTGCATTTTAGCTCTCCTTAGTGCAACTTATGAAATTATTAAAATTGAAAATTTCCTCCAAGTAGGAGAAAAAAATGTTGGCCGAAGAAAGAGGAGAGTGAAAGTGCTAGAAGTTAAGATCTACCCTGTGTTAGTTATGACATAATATTATATAGTGTTAAATATTTGTAACTCATGTTTTATGTAACTTTATTTAATTTTAACTTTGTCATGTATTTTTTTTTGTATCCTTACATTCTTATTGCTTTTAATTTTCTTCGTAATATAAGTTTTTTTTTTTTTTTTTTCCATCATTTGATGAAGAGTTAATCCAATTACTTTCATTGTAGTTCTTTTGTGTTGCCTGTGATCTTTTTCGAAATCTTTCAGAGTTATAGCATCACTTCATCAGTGCACTCCACAGATATAATTATTATAATTGTGATATTAACCGCTTGAGCAGTAATTTAAATCATTTTGATTTTAATCAATTTGTTGTTATGCTGTTAAACTTTTGGTAATGTTATATATACATCTCAGTTTTGTTTTTCATTTAATTGAGCTCCCCACCCCTTAATCTTAGGCGCTTGACTAATCAGCTTTGGCAATTGGTTGTAGATATTTTATGGAAGAGTGTTAGGACTAATGGTGGTCGCAGTCAAAATACTTTTTCCTCTTGCCTTGCCTTTATTGTTTCCATGTTAACCATCCTTCTGAGTATTGCGAGGAGAAATCTGCTCATCCATCCTCTGCTCAACATGTTTTCACATTGCTTACCACACCTGTGATTTCGTCTTTCAGATTCATTATTATTTCTTAGGAATTATTTCATTGACTACTTAAACAGTAGCAACCATCTGGTTGAGCCTAGGCGCACTATCAAATTGATTTTGAAAATTTTGCCCACTCAAAACACTTCATGAGATCCAATGTTCAAGTTTTCAAGTGATAGGTTTTTTGTAAATGATGTCACACTTTATAACATTGGCATAGAAATTTGGAGCCAAGTGAAACAACCTACAAGTGTAACAAATAAGCATAGTGAAATATTTAGTACAAGGTGTAGCTAGATGTGTGAGCAATCATACTAGTGAGTAGCATTAATGTCTACCCCACTACACAATCTGAGAGTCTTATATCATTAAACACAGAAGCAATAAGCATTAGTGTCCACAAAAGAATGACGATGTTGATTAATTAAAAAATATATGTAATGTGTAAGAGTATTAAATTTTAAGCATAACATGGAAGATTACTCAACACAAAATCACAATTGTATATAAAGCGTCCATCATCACATTAACATTCAACCAAGCAATAAAATTATAAATAAATGTAAAGAAAATATATCTGACTATAGAGCATGGGATACAACATTTTATGTATTTTGACACCCAATCAGCTTGCATCTATTTCTAATTCTTACTCGGATTAGGATTCCACCAGTTATCGCTTGTGAACTTTTTTGATCTTTAAGGTAGTGGAGAAGATGTGATGGTTAAATCATTTTCTGAAACTGCTTTGTCTAGTGTGCAGGAATCAGTGAGTCTTATATTAGCTTTTGTAATTGCAAGGAATAAATAAATATGCTAACTTAATGTATATATATACCCTAAATTTATCACATTTTAGCTTACAATTAAACTCTTAGATATTATGGCTAAAATAAAAGTTAGGTAGTTTGGATGTGTAACAAATGGTAAAAAATGTGCCCATTAGAGAGGTTGATAAATTCGATGTTAAAAGGATTAGAAAAGAAAAACACATGAATAAGAGCTATGCAAAATGATTTATGAAAAATAGATTTAACACCTCATACAATACTCAACAAGAATTAATGATGTTGATTATGACTCTTTCATACATATTGCATCACTTAATACTTTCTTGAAATGTGAAGATTCAACAATTTGTTTTTTACGGAATAAAATGCTGAAAAGATGAGAGATTTTATAGGCACTTTGTAATAGCATGGTATAACAATCGAATAAAGGTATATTTTATCAAATGTTACTTCCATACTAATATTTGTTTCTTGAGCTTGTTGATAGAAATCAATGCCTAAGTAAATTAAGTGCCGCATAAATGAGATTGCTTTGATTGGTGTTTGTAAAACTAGAAATAATCGAATGGAAAATAGTTGTATTAGACGGTGAGAAGGGGCCTTGTTAATTTGAAACTAACGAGACTTGACTCACGTGATATGAAGTAATGGAGAAGAATAAGTTATTATGCTATCCCCACATAGTCTGGGTGAGGCAATAATAATGATCAATGAAAATATTATTCTAAAAGTAGCTGACGGAATAATTTAGGATTTTCAGACATGATGTTTATAAATTTCTGCTGGAGTTTTAGCTTTAACAAAAAAAAAAGTTGAATTCTCATTTGTTTTCTTGAACATAATGTATTTTTCTTCTAAGCCATCTGTATGTTGCACACAAGTTATTGAGTTTTATGGTTGGATATTAACTTTTTTTCAAAACAAAGATTTGTTATCGACAATAATTTCAACTTCATTGCTGTCACGGTTGTAGATGCAGGCTTTACCAGTTCATGCTTCCGTGTATTTTAATTCTAATTGATAACTTCTGTTTCAACTTCATTGCTGTCACGGTTGTAGATGCAGGCTTTACCAGTTCATGCTTCCTTGTAATCCTATTCTAATTGATAACTTCTGAGGTTGAGTTGTTGGTGCATATTCTACTTAATGGATCTGATTTTCATCTTTGTTAGATTCATTCATTTAGTCAACTAAATCTGATTTGGGGATGAATTTTACTTTGGTAATCATAGAATTAATAACCATGTACTTTAGAAAACTATCGCTATAATAATTGGCATGAACAAATTGGTATATCATTAACAATGGTGGTAGAGTAATTTTTAAAAAATGAAAGCAGTTTAATCCTTATTTGAAGTTAATCTCCTTAAGCTTGGGAATGCTTACAAATAAAGGTTTTGAAGTTAATCTCCTTAAGCTTGGGAATGCTTACAAATAAAGGTTTTCTTTTCCCATCAGCCATTTACTTGGGGCAGAAACAAGCGTTGTAGGCATGTAATGGTGGAGTGGAGTTGTTGGTTTACTCAATTGTGAAAGGGATCCTAGGGAGCAGGATTACCTCTTGAAATAGGGAGCCCCGAGAAGAGGGATGGCATAGGTAGCAAAAGCATAGGCATATATGGCATTTATGGGAATGGCGTGGCATAAGATTGGGAGACTCATCTATCAGGCTGAATGAAAACTCGTCAGTCAACTTCGAAGCAAACTACTTGTTGGCATCAAGGCAAACTTGCCAATTGAATCCAAAGGAAGACTCAGTTACCAGGGGGATGGAGAACTCCTAGATTCATAGCACACTTGTCGGACTGGTCGAACTTAACAATAGTTGCATGGGATTAGGAGCTGCTCAGTGACTTCCCCTGGAAGAATAAATGTCTTTCGTTCAATTAACTGGTTGAGTACTAGTCCATGTTCATAGGGTATATGCCCATTATATTTTATAGCGAGTAATCGAATGGCCTTGCTTTGTACTTTCTTGGGTACATAGCCCATTCTGTTGCTTTTCTGCTCATACGCTGATCCCCTTCCATAAATAGGGGGTTGTGGGGAGAGCAACATTTTGCAGACTAGCCTAAAGTTATTGTACTATTGAGCTTTTGGTGGATTTCTTACTCTCTTTCTACTCTCTAATTTACATTTCCATCTAGGATTTTCTCTTTTTTTCCTTCATGCTAAGTAAAGTTTTGGTGTAACCCATGGACAAACAAATGTGAATTCAACATTATCAAAGGCGTGTTTGAGGCTCTGTTTGGCGCAGCTGCAGTATCTCAACTTTTCAGCTGCAGCTGCGCTGCCCATGAAGCTGCTGCGGGAAAACTGACTGTCTGTTTGTTGCAGCTGTGTGAAATCAACTTTGAGACAGCTGTTTCTGAAAAAATGATAATTCTATCCCTGTTTAGTAAAGTTGTTTAAAACAGAACTGTGCAAACCACGTATTTGATACTTCAGAAGTAAAAAATATGTCCTAAAACAATTCATTTTGAAAACATAAAGATGCACTTTTCCCAATTGAGAACAACATACCCCGTAATATTTATATCTATCTATTAGAGAAGCCCGAAAAGAGTCGTAGATTTTCTTCCGCCTTATCCAACTTCTTCAAATGGGCGTTCTTTTCATTGCCTTGGACACATCAAAGTTCAATAAGCCTTCCAATTTTATCAGGACAGGGCATGATGTTTGGTGAGAATTAGAGAAATTTATCAAGTCAATTTAAGGGCTCAAAGTATAACAAGTAAATGAAGAGTCAGGTACTGCAAGATTGGTAGGATTTTAACTAAGCTAAACCTAGCTTAAATCCTGCCTAAAAATAGCCCTTCAAGTGAAAAAGTGCTCTTAATATATTGAGATGAAGAAGAACAAACAATTTATGTAGCACGTGAAGCACGTCATGAAGATAAAAGAGACTGATTTTTCATAACAGAAAAGAGAAAAATGAAAAAGATAGGCAGTAGTACTCGGATTTCTGAGAGTGTCGTGGAACACGTAGCCCTTGGAGAGGGGAAGCTTTACAAGCCAGGAGGCAATGAAACCTCCTGCTCCATTCACAAAGAAATACATACCCAATAAGCTATGGCATAACACAACATTAAGTCTTTGCTACAAAATCAAGATCAAGGGATGTCTAGTATGTTTGATCATGTCCCATAAATAATAACAAACCACTGATGTCAAAATAGGCACAAGCCTATAATTACCTAAGATGAAAGTTCTAAATAATATCATCTAATAATTGTTTCCACATGCAATCACTGTAGCAAAATGGGAAGAAACATAAACATAACTAAATAAATTAATCAAAATATTCAAAGATGAGATAACCTTTACCTCAAGTTGTGCAAAATTAGGAAGTATAACAGGTGTAAATGACAGTGAATGCGGGCATATTGGCGTAAAGAGCATGTAAGGAACATTTGGGTAGACCTGCATTTTTTTTTATACAAGTTATAAAACATTTTCTACAAAGGGGAAGACACTAAAAATTAATTTTCGATACTCTTCAGTTAGTATAAGGGACAACAAACAATCTCGACTGCCATCATTCTCTTGAGCATTGCTTTATATACTTGTACCAAACTTATATTTTAAGCTATCGAAGCCCGAATTTTTACTTAAAAAAATCTGTTCATTACATGCATACTACCCAGTTTTTATGTAATTACATATCAAACACATAAACTTTGCTTTTAACATTTATAACACAAAAAATTCTCATATTTCATCAAAAATAAGAGTTTTCCACTAAGCATACATCGTCTTCCCCAAAGACTTCTGCTTTACCTTCAAGGAGTTTTCCACTAATCACTCATTTTCAATAAATTCCACAAAGACTTCAAGGAGGAACGCATTCTGAAAAATCAGACAATCAAATTAACTGTACATGTTGATTGTAATAAGCGTTTTCCACTAAGCATTCATGCAAAACAAAATTATATGTGAACAATAACAAGAGAAGCAGAAGAAGGCAGATATCATAAAGTTTCTATGGAGGGAGAAGGGCAGTGAAGCATAGTTACCTTATTCTGGTAGAAGATGAGGCTTGATGCTTCAAGCGACGGTGGAAGAAGCACAGGGGGACAGAATGCTTCGCGAGGGGGCTTGATGCTGCGCGAGATGATCGGGAGAAACGGACGGGAAGGAAGCGAGATGAGACGCTATAAGGCTAGATTGGTCTCCTTTGGATTTGCAAGATGCTAAGGGCAGGGGCCGGCGTCGCGATACGCGGGGCAATATTTGATCGGTAACGCGGGTCGTGGGGTCGATCCCGCGGCCCAGATTTCAGTCAAATTCGCGGCGGGCGGCAGCTGACCCGAGAATCAGACGAAAAAAAATTGCGATTTGTGGCCGCGTCGCGCAAAAAAAGCGGCCCCAAACGGGCCTTGAGTGTGGATCTACGCACTTAGAGAAACATTAGATTTGTAGATCTCAATAAACATAGAGAACTAAGAGCTTGCCACCCTAAAATTTTCAATTATACGTCCATCAAAGTTTATTCCTCTATTTATTTACATCAACCCCATGAACTACATTCTCATCCATGAAATTGAATGTGATTCTCACTTTGTTGTAGAAAACATAACTCTTTTGAATCTTCTGTTTCTCAACAAATTTTAACATTTCAATTGACCAGATCGAAAAATAAATGAATATCAGAGTTTGAATTATCACAATTTATTGATATTTAAAACTTTGTACAACAATAATAATTCTTCTCAAAATCATATCTTATTATAGGGAGAAGGACAAAAAAGACTACTCAGAATTCATGAATAATATACACCAAAACATGAATTTTATATATAAAAATAAATTTACAAAACAAAGAAAGGAAAGAACACAATTTATCTCAAACTCCTCAAACAAATCTCTTGAAGTTCCTTTTAAGCACTTTCATTCTTTACAATCACACTCAATTCTCTCTTAAAAGTGTAATGAAGGAGAAATCTCTCACCTTCCCTCTTCTTATATATCTCTAAAACCTAACCCTCAACTCTCCAAAGACTCCACACACAAGACAAAACTTACGAGAACTCTTAAGAGTGGCGCCAGCCTCTCTTCTCCAAAGAAATTTAAAAATTCTCTCATTTTTTCTAAGAGTCACATCTCTTCACACCAAGAGACAAATCCCTTCATTCAAGAGCCTTTTCCAAGTGTCTAGATGCATTGAACCACTCCATGAGGCATTTGAATTACTTGGAGCCTTCTAAAACATCTTAAAAATAATCAATAACCGCCAACAATTCGTCTAAATCTGTCTTTGGCACCTCTGACGCTTGTTCTGGTGTCTGTTCTTGCGCCTATTTACTAGAGTTCAACGCTTCTTTCTGGATTTTGGCGCTTATGGCGCCTCTTCTCTATAATCTGGCGCTAGTATGCTGAAAATTTGTCATTTGACTACAAATTTCTTCCTTTTTGTTCTTTTTTACTCCAAATGCTTAAAATCAATATACTGCAACAAAACATGAAAATATCTTTCTTTAAAGTGCAATATCACCAAATTTAAACATAAAATGTATACATAAAATTACACATTTTTTTGGTGTATCATAGACCATAGACCTATCTTAAAGTTAAATGGTAAGTGAAGAATGCACGTCAACTTCACCAATTTAAACTCGGCCCATCCCAAGCACAACTATATATTCCAAAGTTAAATGGTAAGTGAAGAATGCACGTCAACTTCACCAATTTAAACTCGGCTCATCCCAAGCACAACTATATATTCCCCGAATCAATGCCTAGTCAACCTACTATTGAATGCATGTTCATGATCTTTTAAGCAGGTTTCACAGTCGTCATTAGATCAGAATGCATCTCGCCAATGCCGAGAAGATGTCTTTCATAATTACTAGATTTTATTGTTACAATCTCATGCCTTTTGGACTAATGATTATAATGGCAACTTATTAAAGGATGATAGATTTAGTTTTTTAGGAGCATAAGGGAAGAAATATTAAGGTATACATGAACAAATTTCATCAAAAATAATTCAACATGAGACTCAATCCATTAAAGTTTAATTTGCAACCACGTTAGACAAATTTTTGAGTTTTTTTTTTTATTTACACCTAAATGTATTAATATGATCTCGGAAGATGTACAAGTTATGTTAAAGGTTTCGACACAAAAAAAATTTTGCTCATATCACACAAACTACAATTGTGTTCTAGTACGTGGCCATTTATACTTAGGGGATGGTCTTTCTCTATTCTTTCCCAGAGTCCAAGAGACTAAAGAGATTCATTATTGCAATAGTCAACTATTTCACCAAGTGAGTGGTTGCAAGTCATAGGAAAATATAACTTTTGAGATCACACATAATTTTATATATTATAAGACATAGGATATTGCTAGAAATCATCACCGACACTGATCCTCAATTCTCAAATAAGAACCTTAAAGCCAAGATATTCGACTAAATTTCACCTCGAGCGCCATCCTAAGAAGAATGGATCAATAGTGCAGTAAGAAAATATGTAGACAATAGCCATTAGTTCTATGTGATTTGAGGATAACTCCAATATTGATTGGGCAAATGAAATTTATGGTAATATATGGTGTAGAAATATTACTTACATAGCCAAATATCAATGACTGCCAATATGTATGGAGTGAAATTTGATGATTGGATAGAATCAAATGGACCAAAAATCGTACATGAGCCATTAGAGGAACTCATTATTTAATTGGTTATGAAACAAGTAGAAGTCAAGAGAAGAAGAACAAATATTACAATAAGAATGTAAAGGAGAAGAATTTTTTAAGAGATAACCTAGTTCTAGAATTAATTGTTGCATGATAGTCAGCACTCGATAAATTAAGTGTAGATACATTATCAAGACATAAGTTGCACTTGAGCATATTGACTAAGAACTTATATTGGAAAAGAAGTTCTAGTTCATGGAGTGGTGATAAGTTCAAGATTTTCTTCCTTAGTTTCGTTTCTTTTATTATTAATGTCACTTCATTTTATGTTATTTCACTTTAATGAATTAAGAAACTCACTTTTTTATAAGGTGAATTCAACAAAAGATTTTGTACCATAAAATGTGTTCGAATAATATAACTTGAGAAACTCATTTTGCGGGGAAAAAAATTGCGTACATATGACGTATGCAGAGCTACGTATGTCTGTAACCTGAAAATAGGTTATAGGAAGGATATTTGTAGGTTATAACCACGTCATAGCCCCTATAACCTCCCTGTACCTTCTAGTAAGTTCTGCGCTTCTGTTTTCATATATAGGTAGGTTACAGGGAGGTAACAGGAGCTATAACGTGGTTATAACCTCCGAATATCCTCACTGTAACCTATTTGCAGGTTACAAACGTACGCAGCTTTGCGTACGTTTTATGTACGCAATTTTTTTTCGTTTTGCAGAGATAACTTGGTGACCTGCCGATTAGAGCTAATTCAATGAAAAAAGAAAAATAACAATTTAAATATAATAAGCAATATAATAAAAGGGTTGTGCTTCGATGTAGATCTATGTAAACAACTTGAGGATAGTCAACTTCATAGTTGTGAAACCTTAGAGTAACTTTAGAAAAGATTCTTTCCTAAATTATAACTCGGTTAGTTAAGAGAGAGACATACTAACCTAAGTACTCGACTTAAGTAAAGCTAAACAGGTGTAGAGACTTTTCTAAAGTAGAGCTTTAACCCTCAGGTGAATTACCTTTTGAGCTTGGCAAAATTGCATTTATTTCTTTCTAGTCCGATGAACCAAAAGTCTTTTAAGCCCTAACTTGTCTTAGGATTCCGAGGTTGTCGTTTGTCACGACCTAATCTCTCACATCTTCCAGGCTATTTGTGTAATCATTTCACACGAATGTAACCCCTAAATAATAAAATTTACAGGATGAAACACTTAAATATTTCTCCTCAAAATTGAAGCCAAACATTAGGATAGCTTGGGAAGTCACCGAGGTTCTCCTCTGGATCCATGACATCCCCTAGTCCTTCTTCCTTTGGATTCTACAATAAAAAATGTTCCAAATTTGAACCAATCCCCTTGCACACCTCTATGTCCGATTTCGTTGAAGAGTCTTACCCTTTGAAATTCCTTGAAGATAATATTTCCTGATTTTTATCGAGAGTCTTCTTAGGTGACTTTGGTCATTTAACATGTAATTAACTGTAGGGGCTTGCCCTTATAGGAATCATGTCCAAACCCAGCTTAATATAAACCTTATTTAATCCTTTATATTAAATAGAGGAACTTGTCGGCAAATACAAAGGTTTCGTAGAACAAACGAACGTCATACTTTCCTTAGTTTATTTGATCGAGCCTCCTCCTCAATTCTTGTGTTTATCCTTCGGGAAAGATACAAGATTTGAGGTACAGTGCTCTTTCGTTTTAAACTATGAAAAATATGGTCAGTTTAATTTCATACTTTAACGTCCTTCCGAAGCGGGCGACGGGATTTCAATTCCGGTGACCGACAGCTTCTTACCGGCAACTCCCCACAAACCATCCCCGAAATAGCGCCGACTGTTTACCAAGCCCGAGATGAAGATTTCACCCGGAGATTCGTCATCATCAAAGGTAAAGAAGAAGAAGAACACCACTACTAAGACTGATAGCACGGGGGATAGGATAGGGGCTGCCTCTGCTAGATTAGTTGTTTCGAATTCGGGGAAGAAAATCCTCAAACCCCTGACTTTGTATGATTATCTTTTTTTTCCCTCCGGGATCTTATGAATATAATGATTGTGATTTCAGCTACGTTTTAACTGGTTTTGGTGATAACGTAACTGATTTTGACAAATCTAGCCTCGATCTCGATTCTCAAAATGATCCTCAAATCTTACTTGAGTCTGATGAACTCGCTAATAAAACCAAAGAAGACATCAAAGATACTGCTTACGACAACACCAGGAGTGAGGAACCAATCCTCGAGCACCACGGTGCACCACTTGCCATCAACCTAGATCTTTCTGACAAAGAAGAAACACCGGATGATTCGACAATGATATCTCAAGAAGAAGAAGTTACATAAGTGAACTTGAGGAGTTGGAGAGTGTTATCCCCAAGAATAGCTCCAATAGATAAAGAAAAACAAATATTAACTCTATAAGAGCTACCTTCGCCTCCACCAGTGGAAGAACCACATAACAAGGAAAAATTGGAAGACCATACAAAGTGGATTACAATGTGCTAGCTCATCTCAGGAAGTTGCCTGCCAGATTAAGCATCTACGACGCTCTGATCCTATCAAAGGAGATGAGAGAGTCTCTGGTTACAACCTTGCTAGACCCAGAGATTTGTTTAGCCCAGTTGGCCAGCACATCCTTGGATGAAGTTTGCTCGTTGAAGGAACAACCTGAGGTGACCTTTACGGATGAAGATTTGCTGCTCGGTACTGCCGATCACAATCGTCCACTCTACATTTCCATTAGAATTGATAGATTTGTGTTGTCTAGAGTTTTAATAGATCCTGGAGCATTACTCAACTTGATGAGTCTACGGACATTGGCCTATTTGGATATTGAAGCTCAGGAACTTATGGCCGATAAAATGATGCTAAGAGGATTCAACCAAAAGGGGGAGAAAGCCCTCAGATCCATTACATTACTTATGAGGGTTGGAGAACTAGTAATAACCGCTAAGTTTCATATCATCGACGCCGAGACCTCTTTCAATGCTCTACTTGGTCGACCATGGATTCACAAACACAACATGGTTTCGTTGTCTCTACACCAATAAGTACTACAAAGAAGGACTAGAACATTACATCAAAGGAGATCTACAACCGTTCTCGGATCATGAAGTTGGTATTCATGAAGATGCTGCCTACTACGCGCCTCCGAATAAAATTGTCTTCTCTCGCGAAATTTTCACAAATAAAAGTGAAGATTCATAACAAATCACAAAGAGGAGGCCATTCAACTCCGCCTCAGCGATCTTCCACCACTCTTTTGTAATAAGTTGGTGGAGGTTATTTTAGTTCGCGCACCCGAGGTCGAGGCCGGGGACGTGGACGTGGAAAAACCAATTTAATTGTTGAACGGACTAGGCCAACCATCAACATTGGTGATGAAGACAGTTCTGAAGATGAAATAATGATGAAAAAACAGAAGAAACCTCAGTACGAGATATCCTTAGAAGATACAAAGCAAAGCAAATATGAGACAATGTATGATCAGATAAACCCCTTTACCCCGATTCTCCCTCAAAAGGTCGAGAGTTTAGAGGTCAAGTAAGTCTGTAGCGCTGGTTCAAAGCCAATCAAGTTTTATCGTGCTTCTACCTCTACTAATCTTGAAAATCATGTAAACTTGGATGATGATCTCAATGAATTAATGGAATTGTCTTTTGGTAACTTTTTGCCTTGTGTACAAAAGATAATTCAACAGGGACATTTGCCAAAACAAATGTCGAAAGATAATTTACAACTTTTTAAAAAATTATGGAATGTTAAAATTCAAACTCCAAACTTGAAAGAGGGTCTCGAATTTTGTACAGTCGGGTCAGTCGATGATTCAGAATTTTGTATGGTTGTTACTAGTGAATCGGATGGGGATTGCCTCGATATGGAGGATGACTACTGATCAGCTAATAAAAGATGCTCTGCCAGAATTTGAGGAGGAAATTAAATCAACTGTTGATGAATTGAAGGAAATTAACCTCGGGACTGGAGAACAACCCCGACCTACATTTATAAGTTCTCTACTCAACGATGAAGAATCTTCAGAATTGATCAAACTGTTGACAGAGTTCGAAGATTGCTTTGCATGGAGCTATGATGAGATGTCAGGACTATCAGCAGAGGTTGCAGTTCATAAACTCGGGGTAGATAAAGATATGACCCCAGTGAAACAAGCTCCCAGAAGAATGCCCTCGAAATAGAGCAGCAAGCCATCACCGAGGTGAAGAAGTTAATAGACGCTAACTTCGTAAAAGAAGAGCAATACCCCACATGGTTAGCTAACATTATCCTAATTAAGAAGAAAAATGGACAAATACATGTTTGTTTCAACTTCAGGGATTTGAACAAAGCGTGTCCAAAAGATGAATTTCCGTTATCAATACTAGAAATGATGGTGGACATCACTTCTACACATAAAATCTTCTCTTTTATGGATGGATCGCCGGATACAACCAAATCAAGATGGCTCCCGAAGATGCAACACTTACAACCTTCCAAAAGATGAAACAACTATGTTTTGCTACACAGTGATGTTGTTTGGATTGAAGAACGCTAGAGCAACATATCAACGTGTAATGATAAAGATTTTTTACGACCTCATTCAACATCAATTGGAATGCTATGTGGATGATTTGGTCATCAAGAGCAAGAAAAAAATAGACCATTTGTACGATTTGAGGATCGTGTTCGAACGGTTACGACGATATGACCTTAAAATGAATTCCTTAAAGTGCGCCTTTGGCATTACCTCCGGGAAATTTCTAGGATTTGTTGTCTGTCATAGGGGAATCGAAATCGACCCAGATAAGATTAAAGCTATCTTGAAAATGCCTCCACCCAAAATCTTAAAACAACTACGTTCTTTCCAAGACAAGTTGGCATATCTGAGACGCTCAGTTAGGTGTCAGCCCATCTTGGCATTAATTAAAAATGACGTCAAATTCGTTTGGGAAGAGAAATGCCAGCGGGCCTCCGAGGACGTTAAACAATATTTAACGACACCTCCTGTTTTGGCAGCCCCTATCCTAGGGAAACCTTTGATACTTTATACCGCGACCTTAGACGACTCTCTTGGAGCTCTCTTAGCCCAAGTCAATGAAGAGGGTAAATAAAACACACTATACTACTTGAGTGGCCGCCTAATACCGACAAAGATAAGGTATCCACCTATTGAGAAGCATTGTCTAGCCTTGATTTTTGTCGCCCAAGAACTTAGACATTACATGATTTCTCATAAGATTACCCTAATTTCAAAAGTTAATCTGTTGCAATTGATAACCAGACCAACACTCTCTGGACATCTAGCAAGATCGTCAGTGATTTTATTGCAATTTGATATAACCTTTGTTCCCCTTTGTGCTATCAAAGGACAAATTTTAGCAGACTTTCTCGCTGCACACCCACTTCCAGCTGGGTCTCCTCTTAATGACGAACTACCAAATGAATAGATATTACAAATGGAATTCTCCAGTGCGCAACGTTGGGAAATGTACTTTGACGGAGCTTCATCAACCAGAAAAGACAAAGGATCAGACACAGTTATACCAGACAAAGCAGGAATTGGACTGATTTTCATCACACTAGATAAGGGTATGCTGAGGTTCTCATACCACCTGACAGAGCGATGTACCTACAACGAAGCAGAATGTGAAGCCTTAATTACCAGGTTGGAATTGACAATCTCAATGGATATAATCGATATTGCCATCTATGGCGACTCACAACTCGTCATGCAGCAAGTCGCCAGACAATACAAGATTTTGAAACCAAGACTAGTAGAATACCATCAGTACACCATGAAGCTACTGGAGCAGATCCCCAATGTAACATTCTACCAAATTCATAAGAGAGATAATGCCCATGCTAACGCTTTAGCAAAACTCGCAAAAGAATTGACATGTCCTCCAGAGAATTCCAATGATGTCACAGTACAAGGAAGATAATTTTTGTCTCAGATCGACCTCGAAACTCTACACAAGCTCGGGAAAGAAGAAGAAACGATAATTATGGTTGCGGATATCAATGATGACTGGCGCAAGCCATTAATAGAATATTTGCATACTGGAAAACTACCATAAGACAAGTCTGAAGCACATCACATTATAAAAAGGGCTATCTCATACGCTCTAGTAGGTGATGTCCTCTATAAAAGATCGTTCAACCAGATGTGGCTACGATGTTTAAGCAAAACAGAAGCACAAAATATTGTCAAAGAAGTACATGCCGGATTGTGTGGCGCTCACTAGTCAGGGCCGAAGATGAAACTGAAGATCAAAAGACTCAGATATTATTGGTCAACAATGATGTCCGACTGCATGGATACAACCAGAAGATGTCACCAGTGCCAAGTGCATGGGGTGGTCTTGCACCAACCTCCGAATGTGCTACACCCAACCGTTGCCTCGTGGCCATTCGAGTGTTGGGGAACAGACATAATAGGTCCGATAGACCCTCCATCCTCCAAAGGACACAGATTTATACTTGTCGCTACAGATTATTTCTCCAAATGAGCAGAGGCAGTACCGTTATGAGAGGTCACAACAAAGCACGTCCTTCAGCTCTTCAAAAGCCAAGTCGTCTACCGTTTCAGAGTACCATGAAGAATAATTTCCAACAATGGGACAACCTTTAAAAGCACCAAAATCAACAATTTCATCAAATGGCATGAGATAGATTGAAGATACTCTACAATGTACTATCCCAGAGCAAATGGCCTGCCTGAAGCATTCAATAAGACGTTGGTACATATTTTAAGAAAAATACTGGTCGAAAATAAAAGAGATTGGTACAACAAGTCACTAGAAGCTTTGCGGGCTTATCGGACAACGTTGAGGACTCCCACTCAGTGCACACCCTACATGCTCGTGTACGGGTCTGAAGCCGTGCTACCATTAGAAGTTCAGACGCCGTCTCTCAAAGTCGTTATCACCATCCAGCTTACAATGGAAGAAAGTGCAAAACTCAGACTTGAACAAAGGAGTCTTAAGGGAAAACAACTAGAAGCACAATAACATTTGGAGCTTTACCAGGAAAAGATGTTACAAGCTCATGACAAATTGGTCCGCCCAAGGACATTCAAAGTTGGTGACCACCTCGTGCTCAAAATGCCTATTCTTGCACGCCGCAAGTTAGGTGAAAAATTCAAACCAACTTGGGAGGGATCGATTGTCATAGAAAAGGTCTACGCAAGAGTAGCCTACCAGTTTGTGGATTTCCGAGGCAAAAGACCCATGCTGCCGATCAACGGATGATACCTGATGACATACTACACAACCTGACATTGCTTGACATTGCTTGATTTGAAATTTTGAAATTTTGATTGTTCTAGGGTTATCTATTTGGCCAAATGTCTGTGACCGGGTCCAAAAATTTTGTAATAAGATTAAACTCAACTTAGTGAAAATTTTTGAAATTGCACATTTCCATTTTCTCTTTTAAACTTGATACTCTACTAAATTAAACAAAATATGCACCTAAACAAATGGTTTACTCACCAACATAAAATTAAAATTTTCTTTAATAAACACTTTATTTTGTTCTTATTCACACTAAGTTTCAGCTCACTGATATTTTTCCTATCGTCTGCAGAGAAATGTCAGGCCAGAGCCTAATCTTTGCTTTTAAAGATAGCTGGAACCTCGCACTCAACGAGGAAAGGGCGCCGCAGGGCGACACCATAGACTTTGACATGGACTTTAGTCAAGTCTACATGGACTATAAGGGTCGTCTGATGGATGTGGTCAGCCGTCAGGAGAAAGAAGGGCTACCCTCACTGCTAAGGTTCGGCACCAAAAGTAGTTCCTCACTGAAGGGGAAAAATGTAATAGTACAACAAGACTCGATGTGGGGGACCAGCCACCTACCGTCCATGATAGCAATGCCGAACGGAGGCCTAGTTACTGTCGATAATGAAAGACTTCCAAATGCACCACTATGAAGGACTCAGCGCAGAAACGCTAGCCGCCGAAAACATAAGGCTTTCCTACTCGAGGAGAGGAGACACCAGAAAGAGGCAGAGAACTTGCTTACCCCTATCTCTGAAGGGGATATCTATGATCCAGACAAGAGAGAGACCTCTTCCAGTCTGCCTGCTACAGACGATGAGTTGGGATTTGTTACAGAGCCGGAAATACCACCAGCTTCAGATATTTTTTGTACGGGTTGCCCGACCTGCAACATCGAAATACCAGCACGTACGTTAGCCACAGGGGCATTCGTGGAGTGCCCGGACTACAATGTCCTCCACCTTGAGAACTGCAGTACTTTAGCATAATATGTATCCTCTAATGATGGCTTTGTGACCGCTGATTGCCCAATGGATGCAGAACCATATGTTCCGTTCGATACAGAGCCATATATTCCGTCGGACGCAGAGTCATACATTATGCTGCAGACAGAGACAACACCGGCCTGGATTCCCTCCAACATTGAAATGAGGGAACATCCCCGACAGCCACCGATCATCAGGACTGCAGAGTACTACAAGATGAGCAAGGTAAGCAAAAGGGACTTCGAATTCTATGAAGAAGTGCAAGGTAAGTTCATCAACATATTAGAAGGATTGGAGCTATACACCAAGGTCTTCTCTAAGAGTGATGAATGAAATATTCTCGATAACATTTTTGATTTGAGAGACGGGTCGAGCAGGCCTGCTAATGGAAAAAACTTATTCCGAGCCAAGAAAGTGGATGCGAGGATAGGGCAGGATCACTATACAGTGCGGCTGCTGTTACAACTTCACCAACAATAGACAAGAAAATCCTCTTGGGATTCTAAGACACGATCAGGTGGACCCACTTCCTCCCATGATAAAATGGATGATCAAAAGAATAGTCCGATGGAGCATACTTCCAGTTGACTATATTCCTAACAGTTGTATCATCAAGATATATGATGAAGGAGACTGCATACCCTGCACATTGACCATCATGACTTTATGAGGCCTTTCTGTACGGTCTCATTCATGAGCAAGAGCAACATCCTGTTTGGAAAAGAAATAGATGTCATTGGCCCTGGTGAATTCAAAGGGTCCGTGGAAATTCCACTACCTGTTGGTTAAGTACTAGTTCTTAAAGGAAACGGAGCAGACGTCGCCAAAAATTGCATTCATGAGGTGCAACACCGGAGGGTGTCCGTGACTTTCCGGAGGATGGATGACAACAAAATGCTATATGGATTCCGACCAGAACCAGAACTGGAAGAACTACTTCCGTACAAGCTATGAGAGGGTTGCACCTCTAAGCACATGCAAAGGGAACTTCTGTCCTGGAGCGTGGCTTAGAAGGTCAGCTTGATCAGGAGTTTGCCTCATCAGAGACAAACACTTAGAGGATTCCTTTTTATTGCATTCTCGTCGCAGCAGATATGATATGCATTAGACATGCTTAGCCTATGATATGTACTTGGCATGGGTTATTTTTGGATGTACTTTGATGCGGTCAGCATAATTGTACTTTTTGGGGCCTTGGCATACGCTCAATCTGTAACATTTATTGGAGTAGATTAATGAACTCTCTTTTAGAATTTTATCTGTTTTCTCAATTTCCCTTTTTGGTGCGATGGATAAAAGTCATGAACCATACGTTGGTTTGAGATTACAATGAACAAAGAAAAAAACAACGAAACTTAATAATAAAGTTCAAATAAAACACTTTTTTAAAAATCAATCAACCAACGAAAATTAAATTTTAGAAAACATATTTTGAAAACTAAACATGATAAAAACAACAAGAAAATAAAATAAATATGTTGAGTTGTTTCTCTCGATTTTGAGGTCTCTTACTCTTTGTTCGCGCAGCACGACCATCCTTATATGCACTAAATCTTACAAAATTTCTCATATCTTCCTCAATAATGTCAATCTTTTCATATAACACATATCTATGAGTCCAACACCACAAACTCTTTGTAAGTTTAATTTCTCTTTTTGGAATCAATCCCTAACTTTTGATTCCCTCGCTTTGAGGTCGGTCCCTAACTTCCGATCCTCTTTTTTGAGATTTGATCCTTAAATTTCAATTCTTATTTTTGGAATCAGTCCTTAACTTTTGATTCCCCCTTTTTGAGATCGGTCCCTAAATTCTGATTATCCTTTGAGATTGATCCTTAACTTTCAATTCTTATATTTGGAATCAGTCCTTAATTTTGGATTCCCTCGCTTTGAGGTCGGTCCCTAACTTCCAATCCTCTTTTTGAGATTTGATCCTTAAATTTCAATTCTCGTTTTGGAATCAGTCCTTAACTTCTGATTCCCTCCTTTTGAGATCGGTCCCTAACTTCCAACTCTCTTTTGAGATTGATCCTTAACTTTCAATTCTCATTTTTGGAATCAATCCTTAACTTCTGATTCCTCCCTTTTTGAGATCGATCCTTAACTTCCGACTCTCTTTTTATATTGATCATTAACTTTCAATTCTCATTTTTCGAATCAGTCCTTAACTTTTGATTCCCTCGCTTTAAGGTCAGTCCCTAGCTTCTGATCCTCTTTTTGAGATTTGATCTTTAAATTTCAATTATTATTTTGGAATCAGTCCTTAACTTATGATTCCCTCCTTTTGAGATCGGCCCCTAACTTCTGACTCTCTTTTGAGATTGATCTTTAACTTTCAATTCTCATTTTTGGAATTAGTCCTTAACTTTTGATTCCCCCTTTTTAAGATCGGTCCCTAACTTCTGACTCTCTTTTGAGATTGATCCTTAACTTTCAATTCTCATTTTTGGAATCTGTCCTTAACTTTTGGTTCCCTCATTTTGAGATTGGTCCCTAACTTTCGATCCTCTCTTGAGATTGATCCTTAACTTTCAATTCTCATTTTTAGAATCAGTTCTTAACTTCTGATTCCCCCTTTTTGAGATTGGTCCCTAACTTCCGATCCTCTTTTGAGATTGATCCTTAACTTTCAATTCTCGTTTTTGGAATTAGTCCTTAAATTTTGATTCCCACCTTTTGAGATCGGTCCCTAACTTCCGATCCTATTTTGAGATTGATCCTTAACTTTCATTTCTCATTTTTGGAATCAATCCTTAACTTCTAATTCCCTTCTTTTGAGATTGATCCTTAACTTTCAATTATCATTTTTGGAATCAGTCCTTAATTTCTGATTCTCCCCTTTTTTGAGATCGGTCCCTAACTTCCGACTCTCTTTTGAGATTGATCCTTAATTATTAATTCTCATTTTTGGAATCAGTCCTTAACTTCTGAATCCCCCCTTTTTGAGATCGGTCCTTAACTTCCGACTCTCTTTTGAGATTGATCCTTAACTTTCAATTCTCATTTTTGGAATCAGTCCTTAACTTCTGATTCCCTCCTTTTAAGATCGGTCCCTAGCTTCCGACTCTCTTTTGAGATTGATCCTTAAATTTCAATTCTCATTTTTGGAATCATTCCTTAACTTCTGGTTCCCTCCTTTTGAGATCGATCTCTAACTTCCGATCCTCTGTTGAGATTGATCCTTAACTTTCAATTCTCATTTTTGGAATCAGTCTTTAAGTTTTGGTTCCCTCCTTTTGAGATTGGTCCCGAACATCCGATCCTCTCTTGAGATTGATACTTAAATTTCAATTCTCATTTTTGAATTATTCCCTAACTTCTGATTTCCTCTTTTCGAGATCGGTCTATCACTTCCGACTCTCTTTCTAAGATTGACACCTAAATCACAACTCTCACCTCAGGGTCAGTACCTAAATTCTGATTCCCTCCTGTCGAGGTCGGTACCTAAATTACAACTCTCTTTTTGGGAATCGATACCTAAATTTCAATTCCCACCCCGGGGTCAGCACTTACACACTGATTCCCATCCTCTATAAATACCTAAAACTTGATAACTCAAACCCACTCTCGAGTGCCTAGTGAGAGTTCCTACTTTTTTGACTTTGATCGAAAATTCACTTGCTAATTCCCCAGCGGAAACAAATAGCACATATAATTCTACACCTCCTTCTAGGTCTGTTGACTTAGAAGTTTGTGTTGGTTTTGTTGATCTCATCGGTCAAAGGCAATATGTGCGGTGTGCTTGCCCAAAACACCACACCTATTGGGGGTCCATTTGTTGACCTCACTTTTGGTTGAGGTTTAGTTTTTCCTCTTTAGTAGCTTAAGGTCTAGCCATAGGACTTTCCTGTTGACTATTCTTAGAAAACTAGAAAAGGAACTCTCACCATTAGAAATTCAACCCTCTTCTTTACTCAACTTGAAACTCTACATATTGGTCCTAACCTCTAGCACTTAGTAGGTGGGGTCATTTTGGGGGAGCTCAAGGTGAGTTTCCATAGGACTGCTTGCCCTTAAGGTTGACTCTGGGTATTGGTCTAGAGCTGGTTCACTCACTTGCACTCATTATCACCTATATTCACTCACAACCCTAAACCCAAAATTGTTGACTTTAATCAATTGATCTTTTGGGAGACTCATGTAGATGGTCCCCTAAACCCACTGGCCCTAGGTTGGGGTTTAGCTAAGGCCAGTAAATAGAGGACCAAAAGGGATTCCATTGGTCCATAGCACATCTATGGTGGTTAGCTCCCAAATTCTACCAAAATATTCAACTTGGCCTTTTACCCTGAAATCCCCCCAAATTACCTAAATACCCTAAATTTGGTCAAAATCCTCAAATCCATCCAAAATATCCAAATTTGTTCAAAAATCATTTAAAACCTTTTGAAAATACCCAAATTACCCAAAACTACCCAAAAATTCTAAATTTACCAAAGTACCTCCAAAATGGCCAAAATTACAAAAATACCCTTGGCACCTCAAACTTTTCCAAAACCTCCAAAATCACTCCAAATGTTTCCAAAACCCATTTGGACCCCTCAATTGGACCCAATTTGACCAATTTGATCGTTTTGACCAAAACCCCCAAATTGCTATTAAAGGCCCAATTTCCTCAAATTTACCTCAAATGTCTATCAATTTGGGCCCAATTCCCCACAATTTCAATCTTGAACTCAAATTAAGATTCCATATGACCAATTTAAACCAAATGCAAGCTCAATTGGCCCATGATTTGAGCCCAATTTTGATCTAGGTCAAACCCTCAATTTTGGCTACATGACTTAATCTCACCAAATTGAACCCCATGGCCTACTCCATTGGCCTCAATTTGAATCCTAAACTCTTCATAACAATCATACACATCAAACTTAATCTTCAATTGGCCTTGGTGAAACCTCAATTTCAATTAATTTTGGCCAAATTCCAAAAACCCCAATTTTGCCCCAAATTGGCTGTCTCCAAATTTCACCAAAGTGATTGCCTTGTCCCCAAAATTGGCACCCAATTTATGTTGAAAACTCTTCATGAAATTCCTATTGAATATTTTCAACAATCAATTTGGACTTAGCCCAAGCCTAGCTTAATCTAGACCCAAGTCTAGCCCAACATGCCCAATGTGACCAAATTTCTAAAATCCTTCAAATTGAACCCCAAATTGAACTCAAAATCATTTCAATCCTTCACCAAAACTCTTCATTACAATTATCTACACAATTTTGATCAATTATTTGGGCTCAAAGTCTTAACTAGCCTAACCCAAACCCAACTTTTATCCATTTGGACACAAATTGAACCTATACACCAAAATTGGCCTAACCACCCTAAAGTCACCAAATTTGTGACTCCATAGCCACTAAGTTCTTCCTTTGGACCAGGCTAAACAACACTAAACCCACCCAAGAAAGCTATGGACCAATGGATCCCTAAATTAAGGGATTCATACCCATTTATGGGCCTTAATAAAAATTCTCTATCATCATTAGTAACCCTTAGGGGTAAATCTTAATTAAACCTTCCTCTGGCTCATCTGACCTCTTGGCCACCTCCCCTGGCCATGCCGGCCGGCCTAGTCACCAAAAAACCCAAAAATCGAGAGCTCGTAGGCCAAATCAAACCCAATTTAAACCCTAGAGGCCACCTCACCCTAATTAACCTTTGGAGCTTCTCAACCCTCCACCTAAGCAAGACTTTGCACCCAAGACCAGGCCCAGTGCTCCCCTTTCCGGCCATGACTATAAAATATCCCCTTCACGGGCAAGTGAGAGGTGCTAAAATTTTCTCAAGGATACCCCTCTAAATTGCTCCCATAGCCTCTTCGAGACATCCTCAGTGCAACCCAACCACTTCCTTGCCCTAATTCCCCTTGTCGGAGTTTAATTTTTGAGCTCAAATCCTTGCCAGAGACAGGACAGAGCTCTCCACACCTCCACAGTGTACAAAAATCAAATTAAACTCACCCACACCTACACCACAATGAAAGAAGATAAAGCCCCATCAAACCCCCCTCACAGAGGGCCTCTGCACTAGACTTTGATCAACACCCAAATTCAGCCTTGATCAAATTTGGGTCTAAACCTTTCACCACAACTAGAGGCTCAATCCCTAGCCTCCTTGGACCTTCACGAACGTGCCAACCACCTCTGATTGAAGCTTCCCTTCTCAAAGCTAAGGTATTGAACTTCCCCTCTTCCAGAGCCTTTTTTGGTTCTCCATTTGATTAGGGTTAGTTTAATGGCATGTTTACCATATGAATGTGTTCATTATACTTAGATGAGTCCATAGGATCAAACTCAAGATCATTTGGTTGAAAAATGAGTGAGATCTTAGATTTTAATGTTAACGGTCACATGTTCACTCTATTTGGGGATGATGACGCGGAGCCGTTGGATCGCGCGTGTATCAAATGGAGGGCTTTGATTGCACTGAATGAGAGCATGGTTCATAAAGCGCGGGCCGATTCAGCGGCTATGCGGAAGGCGGCATTCAACCAGAGCGCGCCACTCGTATTTTTGGAGTTATCGTATGATTGCGTGGCGCCGCACGTTTAAATAGAAAAATAGGGATTTAAATTATTGAAAAAATGTTCCCTAACTTCAAAAATTTATATCTTGGTGTGGAAAAATTACAAAAATAAAATAAAAATTTCGTACTGCTCAGTGAATAGAGGAGAACAATGTGGAAATAGTTTGAAGTTTATTTGATGAATATATTTTTTTAATTAATTAAATACTGACTTGAGTATTTTAACTCTCCATACATGTAGACATTTCACCATGGTTTGATATTTTGGCATGTTGTTGCCTCTATCATTGAAGATATTCTCTGATTTTTCCAAAGTTAAGGAAGACCTCTAGATAGAGATCCATATTTTTCAAGTTTATGTCTATTATTTGCATAAATTAATCATAATAATTAGCATGTTGCTTAGAAAAATCTAAAATTTTTTTGGAAGGTTTATTGTGACCAGAGAACCCTTTGGAAAATTATGCATTGGTCAAGTCATTAACAACACACTTAACTCTCACAAAATCCTAAAACATAAAGAAAATTAATTTGTGAAAAATAAACATCTAAATGACTTGACTTTTAATTTCCACTATAATTTGAAGTTCAGAGAACTCCCCATAAAATTTTCAAAATATTTGGAGCTTATTTGATAACTCAAATTAATTTTATAAATTAAATGGCATTTTTGAAATTAAAATGATTTTTAATAATTAAAATATAACTCAAAAAAATTATTAAAATTGGTTTTGGGAGTTCTCTGTGATCAGAGGAATTTTCTAAAAATAAAATTGTAAATAAAATAAAAAGTTCATTTTTAAGCCTATTTTGAATATTTAAGTAATTAAAAATTAATAAAAATTCCAACATTGATAAAATTCATGGAAATGTTCTAAATTGTTTCCTAAGCAGTTAGGAACAATTAAAATATTTTCTAAGTGATGATATTGAATTTTAAAGCTTAAAACAATTTTTAAAAGCTAAAAAACAAATTTTTCTTAATCTTTCACTTAAAAAATTCTAATAATTTAAAGAAAAATTAGAAAAAATGTAAAAATTTGTTTCTCAGGGTTCCTTGACCTCAGAGAGATTTTATAAAAATAAAAAACTTAATTTTCCACTTTAAAAATATTTTATAATTAATTAATGCTCTAGAACTTAGAAATAATTTTAATAATTCAAGTAAAACTCAAAAAATCATGAAATTCTGCCAAAGTGTTTTTCTAGTTTAAGTCTACCTCTAGTAAAAAGTTTAATGGATTAGGCTTTGCCTTGGTCAAGTTGTTGAATTTTCTTTAAAAAGTCATATTCTTGCATATAAATACACATATATAAAATAAATTAAAATTTAAAAAATCACAGTTTCTCCTCTGATGTCTTAATTGACCCATGAGTAAGGTGGAATGAAAATTCCAAAGTCATTTGAATTAAATTTGATGAATTATGAAGTGATAGAGCCTTAGGGGCAATAGTGTAATTTTAGAAATTTAGCCTTAATTAACATTTAAGCTTAATTCAAGAAAGGGAAATGGAAAATTTTTCATCTTAATTAATATATTTGGATGATTGAAACATGAGGGATTAATTGGTGGAAACCAATCTCACTTTTTTCAATTAAAAGATAAATTTGAAATTTTCTAGAAGATTAAAATTTGAGAGTCTACCAAATTGAATGATCCTAGACTTAGGGGTATAGTTTTTGGTGTTAATAACTCACTAATTTAATATCCCTATCTAGAGTTCAAGTGACATTCAAATGTTTTGATGACAAATTGTTATCACTTAAAATTTAATCTATTTCAAATTGACTAAGAGATCCACCAGGATCTTAAGGGCTTAGTGACCTAAGCTAAATCAAATTTGACTAAATGAGGATCAGAAAAGTGAATGTAACTAGAAATTGAACACGACAAGCCCAAGTTAAAACCAAAATTGGCTAAGTGTTTAATAACACTAACTTGCCCCTTTAAGGGTCTCCACCTGCATAATTCTCGAATTAAATGATAAATGATAATCACCCTACTCTTAGGGATAATTGAAACATCACTCTTCACTGAAAACTAGAAATATTTACAGAATGAATTATTAAGCAACATAATAAGTTTAAATGAGCTCGAGACTTTTAACCAGGCGGTGAGGGGAAAACATGGGCCTGCCTTTTTCTCCTGATCTGTTGGATACCTCGGAGGTCTACTAAACTTGATATGTTTTGCCTAATGAAATCATCCTTGGTCAAATTAAGAGGTGCTCACCAAGATATGATTTAGGATTTTGGTAGATCACCAAAACCTTATTTTTCCACTTAACATAAAATGTCCTTACACGCATTTTGAGTTTTAGTTGGTGAAACGAGAAAACTCGTCAGGTACGCTTTTACATTTTACAGTACCGTATTTTTCTATGCTTTCCATACTGTACTTTTATGCTTACAAAATTTGCATGCTAAACAACGTCACCCTGCATGAAAACCAAAACTGATAGGATAGCCGCAAAACCAAAACCAAAATTAAAATCAACCAAGATAAAAATCACCTCCACAACATTCAAAATATTAAAATAACTCAAAATTTAATTACAAACATCACAAAAACCACAACTACAACTTAATTAAGACATCTCTATGGGATGATCGGGAATCCCTCGGAGGAGGTAACCTACGGTTGCTAACGAGGCTTCTCACCATATAAATGAAAGTTTAGAACTCATGAAGTTGAGTTTAGTAAATTCATTTGGACTAAGTGAATCCAATAGAAAATAGTGGTACCAAAATAAGGAAACCGTAAGATCCTAACCGGTGTCACTTTAATCAAATTTAAAATGCCTCAATAAATTTTGAAAAACTACAACCATAGGGACATCTGATTTGACATCATAACTTGACACACTAGAAAACTCAAACTCGTCACGACAAGGAGCTTGGAGCTAGCACTGTGTGCAACACAGTCATCTTCAACAGCAAAACATGTCTTCCCTAGCTAAACCAATTTCCTTCCTTAGAACTAAAACAACAAGACATAGGATTTCGAGGTTATTTATTTATGCAACATAAATCCTCACCTTATCTTTAGGTCTTTGTACAGCTCTGATGTACCATATAAACCCTAACTCGTCTTAGAATTTGGAGGTTGTCATTCGTCACGACCTAAATCCTTACATCTTCTAGGCTATTTGTGTGATCGTTTCACACAAATTTAAGCCCTAATTAATAAAATTGGCAGGATGAAACATTCAAATAATTTCTCCTCAAAATTGAAGCTAAACAATAGGATAGACTGGGAAGTCACCGAGGTTCTCCTCCGGATCCATGACATCCCCTAGTTCTTCCTCCTTTGGATTCCAAAAATAAAATATTCCAAACTTGAACCAATCCCTTTTCACACATCTTTGTCTGATATCGTTGAAAAGTCCTATCCTTTTGAACTCCTTGAAGATAATATTTCCTGATTTTTATCGAGAGTATTCTTAGGTGACTTTGTTTATTTAAGATGTAATTAACTATAGGGGCTTGCCCTTATAGGAAGCTTGTCCGAACCCAGCTTAACATAAACCCTATTTAATTCTTCATATTAAATAGGGGAAATAATCGGCAAATAAAATGGTTTTGCAGACCAAACAGATGTCATATATTTTTTAGTTTATTTGATCGAGCCTCATCCTCAAGTCTTGCGTTTATCCTCCGGGATAGATACAGGGTTTGAGGTATAGTGCTCTTTCATTTAAACTATAAAAAATATGGGGTCAGTTTGATTTCATATTTTTCTAAAACTTATATATATATTTAAATTATAATGTCCTTCCGAACGGGCGATGGGATTTCAATTTTAGTGACCGACAGCTTCTTATGGGCAACTCCCTCAACAAAAATAGTGTCGGCAAAGACGTGAAAGAGCTGTTCTCAACTATTATATTTAAATTATGAAAGCTATAGACATTGGTTCTATTATTTATCATTCTATCACCAATGCTACCAAGGGAGGATTTACATTAGGGTTTGGACACCCATCTGCTATTTTTACTCTTTATTAGCAGATTGGTGTTGGGTTTGAGAATTGGGAGGAGCTACTTCATCCATTAAAGCCCATTAGTAAGGCAACCTTGAGTATATATGATAAACATGCTATTTTTGGGTATGGAGTGAGTTCTTCACAGGCTCATTCTTTTTGGTGTTCTACTTCATATTCTAAATCTCGGACTTCCATGAGCATAACTTTAATGTATGAGTGCTTGAAGATCATTGAGGATGATATTGCCATTACTTAGGCCCAAGTGTATGATAATGCATACTATTTGACACATTTGAATTGACAGAACAAACGTTAAAGTGATCATGAAGCTTGTGTTTATGCTGCTCAAATAGAAATGTATAGACATATTAAATGGACTGGGGTGACAAAAAAGTGGAGTTCCCTGCATATCCTCCTTACCAGTAATTTGAGCAGAGCAAGGAAATGGAGGAGGATTGAGTTGAGGAAGTTGATGTTGAAGTTGGTGGTGATGCTAATGATAATGATGGGGATGAGGAGTAGATTTCTATTTTGATGTGATATACTGATATCTATATTTTTCCCTATTGTTGTACTATTGTATTTACTTTTTTTTGTTGTACTATAGATTCTCTCTTACTGCTGATATTATGGATGTACTGAAGTAGTTTTTATTGATGTTTTGGACTTTATGTGAATTTATCTGTTGTTATATTGTAGTTTTTCTTAATGCAATTTTGATGTTAAACATGTTGAACTGAGATTCACTTACTGATACATACTTGTCTTTTCTGTTTACACTTGTATATTTTTTATGATAGACACATGTGATAGAAAGTAATTCAGCTTTACTTTTGCCCTGCTTATATTTCTGTTCTGAATGTTATAAATGCTAAAAAAAATAAGTTTGGGGTGAGAAAATTTTTAAAAGCTTAACTGCATTTGTCCTAATTAACCTGTACTTATATTCTTAAAAGGACTTGAAGTATGTGGTGTTACCTTTAGATTACTTCAATTTTTATTATAGGAATGACATTGTACATTTATTTGAAATACTATGTAAATAAGACTGCCCTAGAGTTAATAGATCATGTAGAAAACATGTAGAAAAATGATTTTACTATTTGTTGCTGAAAAATAGTTGTATATTTGAAAAACTAGGAATCTAGATTTACATTTCCCAATAATTTAGCCTTATGTAAAAAAATATTTCAATTAATACTTTCAATTTTTGAAAAATTGTTAAAAGTAAATGAGAGTAATAGATTTACCTTAAGAAGATGACAATGAAATTTAAAATTATTAAAGGCATATCCATATATAGTAATCCTTCTATATAATCCTTCTATAGATGTGTTAATTATTGAAAAAGATACTAAAGAAAAGAAAGAAAAAAAAAAGGAGAAGAGAAAAATAAAAATTAAGGGAGGAGAAGCTTGAGGAGTAGCCAAATAAAAATTAGTTTCGCTTGAATATTTTTAAAACAAATGACTTTATTACAATCCTAAAATTGTTTATATTTAAAAAGTATTAGTCAATCCTTATAAATAGAGTGCTTTGATTCTATTTTCTATACTTTATAAGGGTCCTTTGTTTGAAAAATATCAATGATTTTTGAAGTAGATATAAAATCAGGCTTTCAAAGTTGAATACAAGGTTTTCTTATTCTCTAGTTCTAGGCTGATTTTCTATAATTTTTCTTTAGTTAAACTATGACATTCTTGAGGTAAAATTGTTGATAATTTTAATGAAACTCATTTCATAAAATTAATGAAATTAATTTTAAAAATGCTAGTGTTACTTGAGGACAAGTAACGTTAAGTTTGGGGGATTTTGACATGTTCAAAAGAATGCTTAATTTAATTTTTATTTTGCACTTATTTATGGATGAAATTATACTTTAAAGAAAGATATTTTTTTTTTACTTACAGGTGCAATAGGTAGGACATATGGATCGAAGCCAAACTAAAATGGAGCGAAGCGGAGGTGAAATACAACATATTGAAACCAACAGACTCGTGTCTAGGTGTCAGTTTTTATGCGCCAAGGTGCTCCGCCTAAGCGCCTTGGCGCCAGCTTACTGATAGACCTAAAATATATAGTGTTTTTAGATACATTTTTATACCTATTTTTGAGATATTGCGCTTTAATGGAAAGTATTTGTGTGTTTTTCCTTCAGGTATAAGTAAAAAGGTGAAAATACTAAAATGAGTGAAAAAGGATCAAATTTAGAGCAAAAAAGTAAAAATGGTGCAAAAGTATTTTGGCGCCTAAACACCGGTGAAACAGAGAAGGCCACTGATCCGACTTTTTTTGTTGCGATAGATTGTGTAAAATTTAATTAAATATAATCAATTAATATTCAAATTCTTTGCAAGTATATGTATTGTTATTAAGTAATTATGGACTTTCTATTTAAGCTCTAAATATCGATCCTACAGGGAAGGTTTAAATTGGAAATGACAAATTTACTAGGAAATTCACAGAAAGTCAATTGAAATCAATGTCACTAATTTCAATTGTTAAGATGTAATCAAAATTAAATTTCGAAACTATTATCAAATCAAATTTGCAAAATTTAAAATAGAAAATACTAATCTATTAACTATGTTTTTGTAACGGAGATTCTTTTGTGAAAATGCATCCTTCCCACTATAATGAGGCTATGGTAAATGAGATGAGATAAATGTTCATAATATGTATTGTGCTAAATAGGAGCAATTTTAATTCTCTACCCAGATATAGTGCATAGAAAATCATTATCTAATCTCAGTGTTTAGTCCCTAAATCCGTGGCTAGGCACCGACTCCCACTCTAGAGCTCCGACTTCCCTTTACCTGAATGCCAGCTCTCGATTCAGTTTTTAAACACTAAAACTGAATTGAAGATTTTAGTCTGTCACCCTAAAGATTCTCCAATTTTACACCCAACAAAGAATATTTCCCTATTTATTTATACTTAATTTCATAAACGATGTTCTCCTTCATGGAATCAAATGTGATCCTTACTCGGTTGTAGAACTCATACTCCATTTCCCAGATCATATGTTTCACAAAACATTTTAACAGTTCAATTGGCCAGATCGAAAAGTAAATTAAGTTTGGAGTTGAAAAATCATCACAATTTATTTTACAATTTAATATTGGTACATTCATATTATCTCTTCATTTCAGCATATCTCAGAGTAGGGAGAACGATAGAGCGAACTACTCAGACTTCATGAGAAAGAAATAATGAAACACAAATTTCATATATAAAAGAAAGTTCATACAACACTGATAAACAAACAATACTTATCTGAAAACTCTTTCTCAAAGAAAATCCTTTATAGCCTTTCCTTAGAAATACAGGAAGAAGATATCTCTCATTTTTCTCCTTCTCCAACACTCTTACAAAAAGTTTCACACTAAATCTCACGACAAAAACTCTAAACTATGAGAACAAAATCACTAATTAACGCCAATATAGAGGTGGAATGGAATGATGTGGTGCGAAAAATGAAAGTATGGGAGTGAAAAACATAGAGGAGTTCTTTTTGTGATGAAATTCGGCCCCAAATAGAGCCCAAAGTCAGTTCTCCAAGAGATGCCTCCAAAAACTCTTCAAAAAATCGTCCAAATACATTGAGACTTCAAGAAACAGGGTTTCAACCTCCTTTAGCGCCGTCGACGCTGGTCTGGCGCCGTCGGCGCTGAGTAAAAAATCTCCGCTTTAATTTGTTCTACGCCGTCAGCGCTGCCGGTGCTGAGCATTTCTTCGAAAACGTCATTTTGACTCCAAATTTCCTCCTTTTTGCTTTATTTTTGCTTTAAGCCCTAAAAATCAACAACCTGCAAGAAAACATCAAAATACCTTCCATTAATGTACAATATCATCAAAAATAGGTATAAAATATGGGTCTAAAAATCTATATATTTTTGGTGTATCAAAATCCCCCAAACTTACATGTTACTTGTCCTCAAGTAACTCCTTTACTACATTAAAAAAATATGACTTATGATAAAGACCTTAAGTTTTAGACTTCCATATTTTAGTTTTCCAAATATTATAACTTAAGAAAAATTCAAAACAACAATAGTTAATATTAAATGTGTAAAGATATTCAATAATTAAGTCTAAAATTTTTTATCCTGTATTTCTTTCAAAAAAAATTGTAATTTATTATATTAAAGTCACTTAGCAAATTCATATGAAAAAGAACTTCATAGAACTTTATTAATAATTAAGTTAACATTCAAATAAAAAGTTTAGAAAATGTGTTCAAGTCTTTTTCCTTAAGTTGATTCAAGTGAAGCCAATTTTAATTAGGCATCTTCTTAAGCTTCTCCCCATATATTTTTTTTTTCTTTTCATTTTCTTTTCAGGATCATTTTTAATCCCCTTTTTGTTTTCTTTCTTTCTTTTATTCTCTTTTGTTTTTTTATATGTAAGGATTACTATATCTGGATAACCTTTAATGATTTTGAACTTCACTATCTTCTTCTTAAAGTTAAAAACTTTTACATTTGTTCACTTAACAAATTTATATTAACTTAAAGATTTCATAAAGTTTAATTCTTTTCTTTTTACATGAATCTTTTAAGATTTTTAATACTTCAAAAATACAAAATTCCTTTACTAAAAATAGAAAAACATAGCTCTAAGATTTCGAATACTTTAAAAATATAAATTACTTTTACAAAAAATAGAAAAACATAAGTCTTATTCTTTTACCAAATATCTTAGCCCCTGAATTAACCTTTATTATTTAACAATTTTTTACTTGAATTTACTATATATTTAGAAAAATAAATATAGTTATCCCAAAGTTAACCTTTATTACCAAAGGTCATATTAAATTTAAAATTTTGAAAATATAATTAAGTGAGGACAAATAAAATTAAGTTGTTTCTCTCTTTCTAAAAATGATTTTTCTTTCCCCCCCCAAACTTAAATTTGTAAAAGATTTTTTACATAAAAAGCTTTAAAAATGAAGGGTAAAATAAATCATTAAATACATAAAAAAAAATTTATACCTGTTGGAGATTTTGATTTTCAACCTAAATTTTGAAAATACTGCGTGCTAAAATGAAAACTACAAGGTTAAAAACATTAAATTGCACATAATACATATAAAATTTGCTGAGAAAGAGATAATCACAAAATAGAACAAAGTGTTGAAAATAACAACAGAACTAAACTAAATTATAAAAATGAAAACAGTTTTTCACATTACAGTTTCACATAACATAACAACAGAGTCTAAACAACATCACAATATAAATAATACAATCAAACAGTACAAACATAACCAAATAAACAAAATAGATCACCAGTCATCATCTTCCTCATCATCGACGTCTAACTTCTGCTGCTGATATGGAGTATAAGTAGGGTGAATAGGGAACTAAACTGAATGGTCAACCCTCAGGTATCTCACTAAAGCATCATCATAAGCAGCATCATACTCAAATTTCTGGCGAATCAGATCATCAGTGTGAGCATTTCTGGCCTCTATATTCTGCATCCTATGATCCATCCTCAAAAAATCTCCCTATTGAATCATCATCTGGCCAAAAACTCCTTGTTGCTGGGGTCACTTGAAGTAGGCTCACTAGAGGTTCTAGAAGTAGAAGGAATATCCTTGACCTGACTTCCAGATCTTCGATCAACATGGGACTCATAAGTCTTGATGTTGGTAGGCCCAATGGGCCTCTGATGCTCAATCCTCTCCTCATTAGGTTTGAAATCAACTCTTGCATGGTCACAAAGTGTGTAAATCAGAGCAGGGTGCGCCAATCCACCAGTGGTCTCTCCCAGAGCAATATATCGAATGTTCATATAAATGATAGAGCCTACATTTATATCCATCACTTGGTGAATACAGTAGTTCAGGATTGCTCTATCCTTGGTCACTTCACTATGATGATTCGTTGGAATCAACCTCCCAGAAATAAAAGTGTCAGGCCTTAGATATTACATTTAAACTAGTACGGGGAAAGTTAACTTTAACTCTATTTTTTATTTTCCAAGCCCCTTTCTCACTAGTTAGAAAAGAAATAACTTCATCTAAAGCCTGATCTGTAATAGAAAAAGAATGATACTGGCATCTATACACATCTTCTACAAAATAAAACTCATTTATTTTCTTTGGAGTAAATTTTACCCTTTTTCCACGAACAAATACATAATCATCAGAAGCTTCAGGAAGGTTGGCATAAGATTCCATTATAATCCCAGCTATCGCATTGACAGTAAAATAGCAGAAGTTTTCACATTACCGAGCAATAATCAAACATTCAACTTCTCCTCCTGGATTTTTAAAACCTTGGTCCTGAATTACTTTCTTATTTTCACAAATGCTATGAAATCAAGCACTGGCTCTAAAGCTAACAAATCTCTTCTTATCATATTCTACTTTCCTTTTGCTCGATCTAGGTGTCATAGGAAATCTAGAAAATTTTGAAAAATCTGAATAACTTCTAAAATTCCAAAAATCAAAATGTAAAACATTTTAAACTTCAAATCACTATATAAGAGTTCATCACCAAAGGATTTTCTTAAAAATTTCTCAAAAAAATTTTCATATTTTTGGATCCATGCAATGTGAGATAAATCCTTGGTGAAAATAAAAAAATTTTGGTTTAAAGTGTAGCTCTTACCTAGAGAAGATGAAATCCAAAGTCTTTTAGCCTCTAAATCGCCTCAAATCCGACCACAATCAAGCCCTAGCTGCCCAAACCGAAGGTTGAAGATGACTTAAGCTTAAAAATGGTGGCTACAGTAAAAATTGCAAATTTTTATGGGTTAAAATCTGCTGTCGGGTTGAGAGCGCCGTTGGCGCTGAAGGCCCAAAAATTTCATATATTTATTTTTTTAAATTTTCAATTTCCTATCGACTTACTCAAAAAATTTTAGTATTTTAAACACAAATTTTCATCTAACAATAATTCACAAAACAAAACATATGACCAACACAAATTTTCACAAACAAAAACAAACTAACTTTTATATATGAAAGTACACTTTTTAGAAACACAATTTTTTAATTACACAATCACACATATTAAACAAACTAATTATAAGTCAGTGTCGAAATCAAGCCACAACACTAAACGCCGTCACAAAACTATACACACAATCAAAGTTCAGAATTCTAAAGCAAAAAAAAAAAAACAAACCAAACCAAACTAAATTAAATCCACACAATTACACTAAATATATATAATGTTCTAAAATAGATAGAAAATTTAAAGTCTTCAATAATTATGCCTCTTCTTCAGTGATTTCTCCTCCTCTGATATCTCCCATAGATTGGTAATGAACATATATGTTTTAGAAGGATCGGTACGGAAATTGATCTGTCAAATTTTCTTCAATCCACCCTTTTTCTTTAAATATCCAAACTAATCCTACTTCAAAAGTTTTCTTTCATTCTCCAATCTAGGTGATCAAAAAGGTAATTAAGATCTCCTGCTGCATTCATAATACTCTAAAGTTATCTTTCAATTTTCTTCAATTTATTTTCCAAAGCAAGCAAACTTCCAACTGTTGGTGGTATTAATGGAGTTGAAGCATGTGAAGATTGATCTATGATGACATCTAATACTCCATTTTCATTTCCACAATAATTCTCATCTATAGGATTCATGGGCTCCCAAGGTAATAAAGTCTTTTCCCAACTTTCATATGGAACTTGGGCTTGACTGCAAATCAAAAAGATGGTAAATGGATGCCCAAGTCCATAAATTGGTCCATTAGTAAGGATACCCATAATAGATTTAAATATAATAGACCCTATACCAATGGCTTTTTCCATTTGAATGCAATAATTTAAAATAGCACATTCTTTGGTAACTCTACTAATTTTCATAATACGGAGAAATTTTGTAGCAATAAAGAAATGCCATTGCTTTGAAATTGGATTAAGTAATGAAGTGGAGAAACTAGCATATCTTTTATCTCGTATCTCCCACATATCACTTTCATCTGTCAGAAGATTATACACATCTTGCATGAAATCTCGTGTAGGAATGAAATTTGTATAATGACAGATTGGAATGTTGTCTATCATATATAATTCATTAATCCTTGCAGGAGTAAATGGTACAGCCTTACCTCGTACGAAGACAACCTTGAGTAATTCCATGTAAGTTTGCATAAAACTCTTTCACCACAAGTACGACAACCGCAGACGTAGTGTAACACAAAACTTCCCAACACCTATGCAGAATGATTTTATCAATCGAACCAGTAGGATTGATCACTCCATGATTAACAAATCCTCTTTCCTTGATCAATCTCCTCTTCTTAATAACTTTATCGTATAATCGCTGCGCGTCGGAAATAATAAACTTTCTTTTGTTGAAAACTCCATACCTCAAAGTATTTCTGGAATTGGAAGCCATGGAATCCAAAAGTAGGAAGTTACTAGGCATCCAAGGATGTTTCTAGGCCTTTTTTAAACTTGTCTCGGTGTGTATTATGAAGTGAAA
>JXCR01147424.1:42025-96934 GCA_002079205.1 Phalaenopsis hybrid cultivar
CCCCAATAGCATAATCACTAGCATCACACAATATTTTAAATGGTTTCTCCCAGTCAGGTGGTACTATTATAGGTGTAGTGATTAATTTTTTCTTTAATAATTCAAATATTATTATGCATTCCTCATTAAAATCAAATTTTGTATCTTTTTTCTAAAAGTTGGCATAGGGGTTTAGTTATTTTTGAAAAAAGTTTTAAGTAGTGCCTGTAAAAACCAGCATGTCTTAGAAAAATTCTCACCCCATTAACATTATTAGGAGGTGGTAATTTTTCTATAACTTGGATTTTTGCAGAATCTACTACCATGCATTTTCCAAAAATTTTATGCCGAAGAACAATACCTCCTGCAACCATAAATTGACATTTTTCCCAATTTAAGACCAGGTTGATTTTTTCACATATCTCCATAAGTTTTTTCTAAATTATTAAGACATAACTCAAATGAAGTCCAAAATACAGAAAAATCATCCATAAACACTTCCATTCGATGCTTTATAAAATTGCTAAACATTGACATCATGCATCTTTGAAATGTTGCAGGTGCATTGCATAGTCCAAAATGCATTCTACGAAAAGAAAATGTTCCATATGGGCTTGTAAATGTTGTTTTCTCTTGATCCTTTGGAGCAATTAGAATTTGGTGATATTCAATATATCCATCTAAAAAACAATAGTATTTGTTCCCAACCAATCTATCCAACATTTGATCTAGAAAGGGAAAAGGAAATTGATCTTTTCTAATGGCCATATTTAGTTTTCTATAGTCAATACAAATTTGCCAATCAGTTGCTTATCTTATTGGTATCAATTCATTTTTCTTATTTTCTTCAACAGTCACACCTACTTTCTTCGGAACACAGTGAATTGGGCTTTCCCAAGCACTATCTGAAATAGGATATATAATTCCAACATCTAACCACTTTAAAATCTCTTTTTTAACAACTTCTTTCATTATTGGGTTTAATCTTCTCTGAGGATCAGCTTTAGGTTCATACTGTTCATCTAATAAAATTCTATGCATACAAATTGAAGGACTAATTCCTTTAATATTTGTTAAAGTCCATCCAAAGCCTTTTTATAATTTTTCAACATCTCTATCAACTTTTGTTCCTGAATTTCAGTTAACTTAGAAGATATAATAATAGGAAATGTAGATGACTCTCCTAAAAATACATATTTTAAATGAGCAAGCAATATCTTCAATTCAAGTTCAGGTGGTTTAATACTTGAAGGAATAAGTATTTTATTATCATTTTCCAGCAAGTCTAATGCTTCAAATTTTCCTTGAATATAATCTAAATCTTCTTCTTTTACTTCATTTTCAGTATAAAAAATTTCNAAATTAAATTTGCTTGAGTGTTTCTCTCGAGTTCGAGGTCTCTTACTCTTTGTTTGTGCAGCACGATTATTTTTGTCGGCACCAACTTCTTCACATCCTCCAGAGTTTCATACTTTATACAAAGTTTCACAATTTTTCCTCACCAATGTTAATCTTCACATGTCACATATTTATGAACTCAACACCACAAATCCTCTACATTATTTTTATAATATTGTTGGGGTCAGTACCTAAATTATGTTCCCCATCCTTACTTTCGAGATAGGACTCTTTATGCCATGTTCCCATCGTTGCATTTGGGATATACCTCTTTACACCATATTCCCATCTTTGCGTTCAGGATAGGACTCTTTACGCTCTATTCACATCCTTACATTTGGAGTAGGCCTATTCAAGCCCTATTCCCATCTTTGCATTTGGGGTAGGCCTCTTCAATCCCTATTCCCATCTTTGCATTTGAGATAGGCCTCTTTATGCCCTATTCCCATCTTTGCATTCTGGGTAGGCCTCTTCAAGCTCTATTCTCATCTTTAAAGTTGGGATAGGCCTCTTTACGCCCTATTCCCATCTTTGCATTTGGGATAGGCCTCTTTACGCATTATTCCCATCTTTACATTTAAAGTATGCCTTTTTACGCCCTATTCTCATCTTTACATTTGATTTAGGCCTCTTCAAGCAATATTCCCATCTTTACATTCAGTGTAGGCTTCTTTACGCCCTATTCCCATCCTTACATTTGGGGTGGGCCTCTTTACGCCCTATTCTCGTCCTTACATTCGAGGTAGGCCTCCTTACACTCTAATCTCATCTTTGCATTTGGGATAGGTCTCTTTACGCCCTATTCCCATCTTTACATTTGGAGTAGGTCTCTTCAAGCCCTATTCCCATCTTTACAATCGGGGTAGGCCTCTTCAAGCCCTATTCCCATCTTTACAATTGTGTCTTCCCTTGAGTTAGATGTGAGTCCTTGCACTTTCCACTCAATCTGGTGTCCTCATGTATAATTCTATCTTCTTGAGATTCTTAATTTGAAATCAAAATTCGAAGTAAATTTTGAAATAATCAATTTAAATCTTCTCTGGGACTATCGGTCTGCTCGACGATTGTCCCCGGAATCTCTTTTCTTTTCCCCAATGAGCGTATCTGTTACTCCCCAATGGAAAGAACTATCACTCAATTCTACACTTCATTCTAGATTTGTTGACTTAGAAGTCTATGTTGGTTTTTTTTTATTTCGTTGGTCAACGACAATAATTGCGGTGTGCTTGCCTGACACACCACGCCTATTAAGGGTCCATTTGTTGACCTCACTTTTGGTTGAGGTTTAGTCCTTCCTTTTTTAGTAGCCTAAGGTCTAGCCATAAGACTTTCCTGTTGACTATTCTTAGAGGACTAAAAAGGGAACCCTCACGACTAGAAATTCTAAACCATTCTTTGCTCAACTTGAAGTTCCACATATTGGTCCTAACCTCTAGCACTTAGTAGGCGGGGTCAATATGGGGGAGCTCAAGGTGAGTCCCCATAGGACTACTTAGCCTTATGGTTTACCCTGGGTATTGGTCTGAAGATAGTTCATTCACTTTCACTCACTTTTACTCGCAACCCTAAGCCCAAAATTTGTTGAATTTGATCCCTTAATCCTTTGGAAAAATCTTGTAGATGGTCCCCTACACCCACTAGCTCTAGGTCATTTTCAACCATCAATTTGGACTTAACCCAACTCTAGCCCAACCTAAGCTCAAGCCTAACCCAACACCCTCAAAATTGATCAAATGCCCAAAATCCTCCAAATTGAACCTCCAAATCAATTCAAAATCACTCCAAATCTTCTTCAAACACTTCATGACAATCATCTACACCAAGTTGATTAATCAATTGGGCTCAATGTCACGCTAGCCTAACCCAAACCCAACTTCTAGCCATTTTGACCCAATTTGAACCCTTTTACCAAAATTGACTTAGCCATGCAAAAATCACCAAATTAATGTCACCACAACCACAATGTGGACCCTATTGACCAGCCTAAACCCACCTAAACCACCTAGATGAGTTATGGATCAATGGTCCCTTGATTTAAGGGATCTTAACCATATTTGGGCCTTATTTGAAAATACTTTGCCATCATCACTTGCCATTGAGAGTAAATCATAATTAACTCTCCCCTGACCTCCCTGAGCCAAGAAGTGACTAAATCCTGGCCAGCCACCTCCTCAGCCGTCAGAAACAGCCACCCAAAGAAGCCCCATTGGCCAAAGCTCAAAATTAAACTCACCTGAGCTGACCAAGTCTGATTGGTCACTAAAGCTCTTTATCCCACCACCCAAGCATCAATTTGCACCCACCAATTGACCCTGGTGGCCAGCCTAAGCCTTTTTATTTAATTAGCCCCTCCACGGCCAAAGAGGAGCTAACCGAAATCTTATGGGAAACTCTGCTAAAATCTCATCAGTGACTCTCCAAGCATTATTAAGCTCAAGCCAGCAATCTTCCCCCTCTGGTTCTCTCTATGAGAGTTCAATTTTGAGCTCAAAATCAAGTTGAAACTAGGAAATTCTTCTCCACAACCCTGCAGTAAACCAAACTCAAATTAATTGTGTAAACACCATCTCCACAGTGAAAGGAGTTAATCTCTCACAAAAGCCCCCTCTCAAATAGCCTCTAACCTAGCTCTAGACCAACACCTAAAATTGAGCTTGATCAAAATTGTACCTAGACAATTCACCAGGGCCTGAGACTTCATTTGGAGGTTTGTTGGACCCAATCGAAGCTACCACAACCATCTGATTAAGGCCTCCCCTCTCAGACAAAGATATTGAACCGTATAATTGAGGTGTGTAATGACTTGATTTCATGCTTGATCAACTGTATATATATGTTCATCTTGAGTAGATGAAGGTTTAGAAACAAATACCATGTGATTTAGTTGAGTTTAGAAGAAGATCTTAAGGTTTTAGTGTAAACGTCTTACGGGTTAGGTCACTTGGGGACGGTGACTGAGAGCTGTCTGATCGCACGTGTATCAGATGGATAGAGGAGATCAAGTCAGATGGAGTCTTGGCACAAGAACCATGAGCCGTGTGGCAGCTGATGCTTCTACAGTTTTTGAATGGTAGATCGCCGCATGTAAAGCTCAGAGCTGATGAAGTTGAGGTGGCGCCGCGTGGATAAGTAAATAAATAGGGGGATTTTTTTGATTTATTTTAATGTCTGATCTTTGAAAAATCATAACTTTGTATAAAAAAATTATAAAAATAAAAAAAAATACCCTCTTACTCAGTTAATAGAGGAGAATAATGTGGCCAAAATTAAAATTCTTTTCTGAGTATATAATTTTTAATTAATTAAATAGTCTCTAAGGTATTTTAATTCATTATGATTAAATACTAATCACAATATCTTGGAATTTTTAGGATTGATTCCTCATAATAAAGGGCACCTCCTCTGATTTTTTTCAAGATCAGAGAGCACATTTGTGCTTCTAACCCTAATTTTCAAGCCTAAGTGGCTATTTTGGCTTTATTTAATCATATAAATTAAAATACTCCTCAAAAAATTATGGGATTAATTTTGTTAGGTTTCTTGCGGTTAGAGAAGCTTAGGAAAAATATTGTGATGGTTTGAGTAATTTTGTATATTTCTTTTATTAATTAGACATTTTTACCTTGTATTAATTTATTTAAATTAAATATAAATAAAAATTGCTAAAATCAATTCCACATTGTTCATAAAAATCATTTCAAATTTATTTAAGTTGATTTGGCCATTAAAGTGGATTTTGTAAGTAAAAATAGTATTTTTACACAAAATAAATTATATTAAATTAAATGAGCTTTGGAAAATTATGAAACATAGTTTCTGAGTTCCTTGTGATCAAAGCATTTAATAAACATAAAAACTATTTTTGTGAAAATATTTTATTTTTAAAGTATATTTTGAATTAAAAATAATTAAATTAATCAAAATTGTTCAAAAATATAAAAAATAGTTCAAAATGTGTGCAAATGTTCCCTGGTCACTTTTTCTAAATTAAAAAAAAAATTCTAAAGGCCTAAAATGTATTTTTCTTATTTTTCTCAATAAAATAATTATAATATTTTCAAAAAAATCATAAAATATACATTTTTTCCTTTGAGTTTCTTGGTCTTATGAGAGTTTAATAGAAATTTAAAAGTGATTTTTGAAGATTAAAATATATTTTTGTATTTAAATAATCACTAAAAATGACCTTTAAATGATTATAAAATTACAATATTACAAAAAAAATCATAAAATTTTGTCTAAGTGTTCCTCTGACCTAGGAAAACCTCCAATAATTTTCCCATAAATTAAAACTTCATTTTGATTAATTAAATAATTTAACATTGAAAAATCTTATTTTTGGGTTAAAATAATTATTTTAAATTAAATCAAATTTTGAAAAATCATACTTTCCCCCCTGATATTTCAATTAATCCATGGATAAGATACTCAAAGATTTTCAAGGCTATTTGAATTTTACTTTGAGAATTATAAGGAGGAAAGCCCCATGGGCAAGATAGTAATTTTAGGCTTTGATGTATTAATCAAAATTTAGGATTAACTATTAGGGATGAGAAATTTTAATCCTTGATAAATATGTTGGATGATTGAATTGTAATGGGTTAAAGGTAGAAACTCACTTACCACTTTTTCACAATATCAACAAAATCATAATTTGCTTAATCTTCATGACTTCGAAGTCAACGGAGATCAAACGATTCTTAAGTGATGGGCTTGAGCTAGGGAAATGATAATTTACTTATCTTAAGCCTAAAATTGATGATGATGTGATCTTTCAATAAGAATAAATAGCACTTAAACCAAAATTTTAATCACCACCAATTTCCCCGTTATGATTGTTAAGGGTTTGGTAGTGAGCTAAGTTTAATATTTAAACCTATTGATTTGTTTTAAGCACTCCAAGCGCATTTATGATGAACACCAAATCTTTAATGACTTGAGCTTGCCTCAAGGGCATTCAACCATATAACTTTTAAGTAAAGTGTCAAATTGACTAAGTATCATATCCTTAAGATAATTGAATTATCAAGTTTCACTGGGCAACGGGGTGGTCACACTCTAACCTTAGATGCTTAATAAAACAATATAATAACTTCTAAGTGAACTTAAAATAATTTAAGAGATCTTGGAAGTAGTTCAGAGCCATGCCCCGAGCACTTTGAAATCTTTTGGATACTTTGAAGAACAAGTTGAACTTGCCACATTTTGTTTTAGAATCATCCACTAAGAACTTCAGAGGCTCAATAAAATCATAACGTGAGGTTTGGTAGCTATACCTTCATCTACTCCTACAATTTAAATTCTTTGCAAAATTATACACATGTCTTGCAAGTACTAACCTTTCAGTGGAGGAACAAGAAAAATTAATGGGTACGCTTTTAAATTAATGCATTTACCTTTCTGTACTTCTTGCTCCAAAATTGCATGTTAAACAATAATGTCACCCTGCATAAAAACCAAAACTTCTAGGATAGCCTAATAACCAAAATAAAAGTTTAAAAAATCAAACAAAATAAAATTCATCGCCACAACTTTCAAAATATAAAACAACTCAAAATTTTAATTGCAAACATCACAAAATGAAAATTCCAACAAAATTAAAACGTCTTTGTCAGATGATCGGGAGTCCCTTGGAGGTGGTAACGTATGGTTGCTAACGAGATTTCCTATAATCTAAATAAAAGTATGAAACTCATTAAGTTGGGTTTTGTAAATTTATTTGGACTAAGCGAATCCAAAAGAAAATAGTGGTATCAAAACGAGGGGACCGTAGGAACTTAACCAGTGTTGCTCTAATCAACTTTAATATACCTCATAATATTTAAATAACCATGACCCTCAGGAACACTTGATTTAACATCATGACTTGACACATTAGAAAACTTAAACTCGTCACGATGAGGAGCTCGAGCTAGCATTGTGGGTAGCACAACCATTTTCAACAACAAAACATGTCTACACCAATTAAACCTTTCTTTCTTTACAATTAAACAACCAAGCTATAGAACTTTGAGGTTGTCTGCCTAATATGACATAAATCCTCAACTCCTCTTTAGGCTTTTGTATAGCTCTGTTACACAATATAAACCCTAACTCGTTTTAGGATCCTGAGGTTGTCGTTCATCGCAACTTAAAGCCTCACATCTTCCAAGTTATTTGTGTGATCATTTCACACGAATATAAGCCCTAAATAAATAAAAATTGGCAGGATGAAACATTTAGATATTTCTCCTCTAAATTGAAGCCAAACCATATGATAGTTTGGGAATTCATCTAGACTCTTCTCCTAATCTATGACATCCCTTAGTCTCTCCTCGTTTGGATTCTAAAACAAAATGTTCCAAATTTGAGGCATTCCCCTTTCACACATCTTTGTCCGATTTCGTTAAAATGTCATAATCCTTTAACCTCTTTGAAGATAATATCTTCTGATTTTTATTGAGAGTTTTCTTGAGTGACTTCTGTCATTTAAGATATAATTAACTGTAGGGGCTTGCCCTTATAAGAAGCTTTTTCTGAACCTAACTTATAATAAACCCTATTTAAGTTTTTATATTAAATAGGAGAACTTGTCAGCTTACAAATAAAAATGGTTTCGCAGATGATGCGCGGAAAATTGGGATTAAATTAATAATAAATATGCAATGTAACTTTAATGAAAATATATTATCTTTAAAACCTCTTTTAAACACCCAATTCCCTTCTACATATAATGCAAGTATATGTATCATTCAAGTAATACAAGGCTCTAATGGAGTCCTAGATATCGAACCCACAGTGAAGCTGAAAATATATATAAGCTAGCTATTAATATTCTTTTCTTAAATTAAAATAAAAATAAAATAAAGTAAATTACAAAGTTTGAAGTTAAACTACTCAAGTGAAATGTTACTAAATATGCAGATGTACGAATACAACAGTTAAGTTAAACTAGATGCTAAACTTTCAAAAGTAAAATTGCTGAAATAAAACAAAGGTTTTTTGTTGACGAAAAGATCATGTATGAGAAAACACCATTCCCATTTACAATGAAAATATGGCTTGTTAAGAATCAAATTCATTTAAAAAATATATTTAAAAAACTTTTTTGTGCCAAATAGAAGCAATCCTATTCTCTACCCTCTTCCGAGCGCTATAAAGAACATTGATTAATTCAGAGTTTGGTCCCTGATTCCGTAGTCAGGCTGGGAGGATGCCGGCTGTCACTCAAGAGCTCCCACTATTCCCTCACATGAGGGCTACATGCTCGCATTAGTTTCCAATCAACTGAACCAAATTGGGGATTCTAATCTTTCACCTTAAAATCTTCCAATTCTACATTGTACAAAGTATATTTTCCTATTTATTTGCACTCAATCTCATGGATCACATACTTTCCCATGAAATCAAATGTGATTCTCCATTTGTTGTAGAAATCATATCCCCTTTTTAGAACATATGTTTCTGAACACATTTTAACAATTCAATTGGCCAGGTTGAAAAGTAAATGAAGATCGGAGTTAAAATCATCATGAATTATCAACATTTAAAACCGTAGAAAACAAAATCAATTCTTCACAAAAACATTTCTTCAAAGTAGGGAAGGATAAAGAAGACTACTCAGAATTCATGAGAAGGATACGATAAAACACGAACTTCATATATAAAAACAACTTTACAAACAAAAGAAATGAAAAATACAACTTGTCTCACAATCCTTCCCAAGAAAATCCCTAGAAGTTCTCTCCAAGCCTTTCTCACTTTACAAGCACTCTCAATTCTCTCTTAGAAGTGTAATGAAGAAGAAATCTCTCATATTCCCTCTCTTAGAAGACAATCTCCAAGCCCTTGACTTTCACTCTCTATCTCTCCCTCTTAGTTCTCATGCCACCTATCTTTTTTTGCCCCCCTTCTGAAGTTCTTCTCCAACTTGATTTTATTTTGGGCTACCTCCTCTAAAAAGAATTTTAAGTTCCCTCCAAAATTTAAAAGTCAAATCTTTGAATTTAAAAGATGTAACTCTTTGATCAAAGAGTCAAATCCCTTCAAATTAGAACCTTCTAAAGTATCTAAATGCATTAAATCACTCCATGGGGTGTTTAGAACAAGTGTCCCTTTGAAAATTCACGCAAAATTTGTCTCAAACCACCTTAATTTAAAAAAGTCACATATGGCTGATCCCGATGAAATATAGTTGTGTAAAAATTATATAGTTGACTTTATTATGCAGCTGTGCCAAAAGCTTGATGCAATATTTTATGAATTAAAAATTTAAGCAATTAATGTTGGGATTCTACGCAAGTATACATATTATTATCACGTAATAAAAGTCTTTTTATTTAAGCCCCAAATATCGATCCCACAAAGAAGGATTAAATTTGAAATGATAATTTACTAGAAAATTCACAAAAAGTCAAAACAAAATTAGTATCATTAATTTTGAATGTTGAAATATTAAACAACCTAAATTACTTAACTATTAGCAAAACTAAAATGCAAAGTTTATACATTAACTACTAAACTATTAAACTATGTTTATGTGATGAAGATTTCCAATGTGAAAAAGCATCTTTCCCACTACAATGAGGTTTTGGTAAAATAAGATGAGATAAATGGTTCGAATATGTATTGTGCCAAATAGGAGCAGTTTAATTCTTTACCTTGACACAGTATTATAGAAAATCATTGGCTAATTCTAGGTTTAGTCCCTAAATCCATGGCTAGGCTAGTAGATACGAAATCCCAGTCTAGAGATCCCACTTTCCTTCACCTGAAGGCTAACTCCTGCTTTAGTTTTTAAACACTAAGACCGAATTAGTTATTCTAGTCTGTCATCCTAAAGATTCTCCAATTCTACAACTAACATAGTACATTTTCCTGTTTATTTGCACTTAATTCAATGAACAAAATTCTTATTCATGGAATCAAATGTGATCCTCACTCTGTTGTAGAACTCACACTCCATTTCCCGGATCATATGTTTTACAACATGTTTTAAGAATCCAATCGGTCAGTCAAAAAGTAAATTAAGTTCGGAGTTAAAAAATCATCACAATTTATTTTATATTTTAATAGACACATTCATATTATCTCTTCATTTCACCATATCTCAGAGTAGGGAGAAAGATAAAGTAAACTACTCAGACTTCATGAGAAAGATACAACAAAACACAAATTTCATATATAAAAGAAATTTCATACAACACTAATAAATAAACAACACTTATCCGAAACTCTTTCTCAAAGCAAATCCCTTGTAGCCTCTTCTAGGAAATTTAGAAAGAAGAAATCTCTCACTTTTCTCTTTCTCCAACATGCTTAGAGAAGAGTTCATACTTAATCTCACCACAAAACTCTAAATTATAGGAACAATGGACTCAAAATGGTTGTGGAATGAAGATGAGAGGTGTATGGTGTCTATGAAGTTGAATTGGGATGATGAGATGCCAGGAAGAGTCACTTTTCTGATCAATTTTGGCCTCACGTAAAGCTTATAGTCGATTCTCCAATTGGTGCCTCCAAAAACTCTTCAAAAGCATTCAAATTTGTCAAATCTTGTAGAAACGGGGTCTGAACCGCGATTGGGGCCGTCGGCGCCAGTCTTCATTTAATTAATTGGTTGCTCTCTATCAAATGGTGCCATCGGTGCTGAGTAAAATTAACCATCTGTTCTGTTGGTTTGCGCCGTCAGCGCTGCTCTTGGCAACGTCGGCGCTGAGTATTTCTCAAAAACAACATTTTGACTCTAAATTCCATCATTTTTGCTCCAAGTCCTAAAAATCAACAATCTGTAAGAAAACATAGAAATATCTTTCATTAAAGTGCAATATCACAAAAAATGAGTATAAAATATGGGTCTAAAAATGCATATATTTTTCGTGTATCAAAATCCCCTAAACTTACATGTTACTTTTCCTTAAGTAACTCATCTACTACATAAAAATATGACATGGTAAAGAATTTAACTTTTAGATTTCTTTATTTTAGTCCACTAAACATAATATCATAACTTAATAAAAATTCAAAACAACTGCAGTTAATACTAAATGTATAAGATTATCCAATAATTAAGTCCAAGATTTCCGAGTCTCCATTCTTTTCAAGAAAAAAATTGCAAATTGTCATATTAAAGTCACTTAGAATATTCATATGAAAATGAACTTCACAAAACTTTACAAGTAAATGAGCTAATACTCAAATAAAAGTTTAGAAAAGGTAGTCAAGTTTTCTTCCTTAAGTTGATTCAAGTGAAACCAATTTTTAATTAGGCATATCCTCAAGCTTTTCCCCACATTTTTTTCTTTTCTTTTATGTAAGGATTACTATATCTGGATAGCCTTTAATGATTTTGAGCTTCACTATGCTCTTCTTAAAATAAAAAACTCTTTTACATTCCTTCACTTAACAAATTTATATTAGCTTAAAGATTTCATAAAGTTTAATTCTTTTCTTTTTACATGGATCTCTAAGATTTTTAATACTTCAAAAATATAAATTTCTTTACTTAAAATATAAAAACATAGTCCTATTCTTTCATACCAAATATCTTACTCTTTAAAATTGACCTTTATAATTAGAAATTTTTACTTAAGTTTACTATACACTTAGAAACATAAATATAGTTAACCCCTAATATCAAAGGTCATGTTAAATTTAAAATTTTGAAAATATAGTTAAGTGAGGACAAAAAAAATTAAGTTTCTTCTTCTAAAAAGTAATTTTTCTCCCCCCACCCCAAACTTAAATTTTTTAAAAGATTTAGTATGAAGAACTTTAAAAATAAAGGGTGAAAGAAAACATTAAATATATAAAGAAAAGTCATACCTTTTGAATATTCTGATTTTTGAAACTAAATTCCAAAATACTGCTGGTGCTAATATGAAAAAGCTAGAAGACATAAAACATTAAATAGTCCAGAATACATATAAAATTTGCTGAGAAAGAGTGAATTACAATACATTTAATAAAATTTTGAAACAAACAATAAAACTAAACTGAATTTCAAAATTGAAAACAATTTTACAAACTACTGTTTCACAACATAACATAACAACAAAACAAAGTCTCACAGTCTAACAAACAGTCTCAACAATATAACAAAAACAAACAACAAAATAATAAAGTACAATCCAACATAAATTAAGGTAAAGATCACCATTCATTATCATCATCTTCTTCTTCTACATCCAAATTTTGCCGCTGATATGGAATAAAAACAGGGTGAGTAGGAAACTGAACTGGATGATCACCCTTCATATATCTCACCAACGCATCATCATAAGTAACATCATATTCAAACTTTTTTTATATCAAATCATCGGTTTGAGCATTTCTGGCATCCATGTTTAGCAATCTATGATCCATCCTCAAGATATCTCCTTGTTGAATCATCATCTAGTCCATTAGTTCTTGAAGAGTAGGGTCACTAGAAGAAGGGGTCCTCGAAGTGGAAGGAATATCTCTGGTCTTACTTCCAAATCTCCAATCAACATAAGACTCATAAGTTTTTATGTTTGCAGGCCCAATAGGTCTTTGAGGCCCAATCCCCTCCTCATATGGTCTTAAATCAACTCTTTCCTATTCACAGAGTGTTAAAATAAGTGCAGGGTGTGCCAAACCACCAGTGGTCTCTCCCAGAGTAATAGATCTAGTGTTCATATAAATAATAGAGCCTACGTTTATCCTTATCACCGTTGAATACAAAAGTTTAGGATGGCTCTATCCTTTGTCACCTCACTATGATGATTTGTCAGAATCATTCTTCCAGAAATAAAGTTGTGTCAAGCCTTAGATACTGCATTAAGATAGAAAGAGGAAATTTACCTTAACACCATTTTTGACCTTCCAAGTCCCTCTTCCATCAGTCAGAAAAGAAATAACTTCATCTAAGGCCTCATTTATAGTAGAAAATGATTTATAATGGCAACTATAAACATCTTTCAACTGATAAAACTCATTAATTTTTCTTGGAGTAAACTCCACCCTTTTTCCACGAAAAAAAAATCATCAGAAGTCTCCATAAAGTTTGCATAGAATTCCATCACTACTCCAATAATCATATCAGCAGTAAAATAATAGAAAATTTTACACTACTGAGCATTGATTAATTGCTCAAATTCTCCACCCAAATTTTTAAAACCCTCATCCAAAATTACTTTTTTATGCTCAAGTGGACTATTGAATCGAGCACTAGCCCTGAAGCTAACAAATTTTTGCTCGTCAAAATCTACTTTTCTTTTTCCTTTGCTCGTTATTGGGGCCATGGGAAATCTAAGAAAAATTTGATAAAAATCCGAATAAATTTCAAAAATTTTCAAAATCACAATGTAAAACGTTTTAAAATTAAATCCTCTAAGTAAGAGTTCTTCACCAAAGGATTTTCTCAAAATCTTTAAAAAATTCCAAAATTTTTGGATCTTGGTAATGTGAGATAAATCCTTGGTGAAAATTTTTTTTTAGTTTAAAGTATAGCTCTCACTTAGAGAAGATGAAATATGAAGTTCCTTTGCCTTAAAATTGCCTTTAATCCAAGCAAATGCAAGCCCTAGGAGCAAAAATTGAAGTTTGAAGGTGACTCAAAAGGTAAAAATGGAGGTTTACGGTGAAAATTGCAAATTTTAGGGGTTAAAGGCTGTTCTCAGGTCGATGGCGCCATCGACACCCATGCCAGCGCCGTTGGCGCTGAAGACCCAAAATTTCAATTTTGATTTTTTCAAATTTTAAATTTCATTTCAATTTACTCCAAAGTTTTTGTATTTTTAAACAAAAAATTTTTATCTAACAATAATTCATAAATAAACATTTCACAAACAATCATTTTCACAAACAAAACAAACTAACTTTTATATATGAAAATACACCTTTACAAACACATTTTTCTAATCATACTTTTACACATATTAAGCAAACTAAATATAAATCAGCGTTGAAATCAAGCCACAAACTCTGACACAAAACTATACACACAATCAAAGTTCGGAATTCTAAAGCAAAACAAACTAAATCAAATCCATACAATCACATTAAGAACATAAGTATTTTAAACTAGTAGAGAGAGCTCAAATTCTTTAATTATTCTGCCTCATCTTTAGTTATTTCTCCTCTCTAATATCTCCCATAGACTGGTAATGAATGTATAAATTGTAGAAGGGTCGGTATGAGATTTGATCAGTAAATTTTTCTTCGATCCATTATTTTTCTTTAAATATCTGCACTAATCCTGCTTCAAATGTTCCAGTATGATCAAAATTCTCTTTCATCCTCCAATCTAGGTGATAAAAAAAGGTACTTAAGATCTCCTATTGTATTTGTAATACTCTGAAGTTCTCTTTCAATTTACTTCAATTTCTTTTCTATAGCAAGTGAACTTCCAACAGTTGGTGGCATTAATGGAGTTAAAATATGTGATGAGTGATATAAGATAGTATCTAATGCTTCATTCCCATTCTTAACATAACTATTATCAATAGGAATCATGGGCTCCCAAGGTAATAAAACTTTTTCCCAACTTTTATATGGAACTTGAGATTGACTGCAAAGTAGGAAAATTATGGAAGGATGCCCAAGTCCATAAATTGGCCCATTCATAATAATACCCATAATAGATTTAAATATGTTAGATCCTATATCAATGAGTGTTTCCATCTGAATGTAATAATTCAAAATAGCATTTTCTTTGGTGACTTTACTAATCTTCATGGTAGGAAGTAATTTTTCATAAATGAAGAAATGCCACTGCTTCGAAATTGGATTAAGAGATGAAGCAAGGAAACTAACATATCCCTCATCTTGCATTTCTTAAATATCACTTTCATCCATCATAAAATTATAGACATCTTGCATCTAATCTCTCGTTGGGATAAAATTTGTATGATGATAGATTGGAACATTTTTTATGATATACAATTCATTAATTCTCGTAGGAGTAAGTAGTACAACCTTACCTCATACAATGACAACTCTTTGGGTAATTTCATGTAAATTTGCATAAAACTCCTTCACCACTGGTACAACAATTGCAATAGTAGTGTAGCACAGAACTTCCCATCTCCTTAGTACAATAATTTTTTCAATGGGAAAACTTGGATTAATCAATCAATGATTGACAAAACCTCTCTCCTTGACCAATCTCTTCTTTATAATAACTTTTTCGTATAATCTCTGTGTGTCAAAAATGATAAACTTTCTTCTATTAAAAACTCCATACCTTAAAGTAATTCTAGAATTGGAAGCCATGAAATTTGAAAATAGGAAGTTTCTAGTCATCCAAGGCAGTTTTTAGGACTTTAAACACACCTCCTGGCAGTTATTACGGAGTGAAATCCTGCCAAAGTCTGCACAAATTCATCATGAAACTTCAAATTACTATCAACATCATCGACGTTCCCTATGGTGCTGTCAGCGCTATGGTCTGTTTACGCGGGCGTCATTGGCGCCCATTCTGGCGTCGTCGATGCAAGTGGCAAAAAATTGCGACTCTTATTTTTTGTTCAATTTGATTCCAAATTTTCCTCCAATACCAATATTTGCCTTAATTTATAATATATAAAATTGTGTAGGATTATTATCTACTAATATATAAAACACTTATCAAACAAAATANAGTCGTCTAATACCGTCCAACCGCACTCGGCGCCGTCGACGCTCTTGATTGGCGCTGCCGGCGCTAATGCCCTTTATCTAGGGTGCCGTCGGTGTCAGTGGCCAAAATTGCAATTTTCATTTTTTAATTCAATTTGATTCCAAATTTTCCTCCAATATCAATATTTGACTTAATTTATAATAAATGCAATCGTGTAGGATTATTATCTACTAATATATAAGTCACTTAACAAACTAAATAGTAATACATAACAATATACGTATGGGTTGCCTCCCATAAAGCTCTTGGTTTAACGTCGTCAGCTCGAAATACCATCTGTTTAGTTGGGTTGACTTAACATTAAAACTTCTTTAAATTGAGGTATGTGCCCTTCATAGTAATTTTTCAAGTGATGCCCATTAACTTTAAATATTTTTTCAGTGTTATGATCTTTAACAACAACAGTTCCATAATGATAGACTTTAATCAGTTTAAATAGTCCTAATCATCTAGATTTTAGTTTTCCTGAAAATAATCTCAATCTTCTATTATATAATAGAACTTTTTGTCCAGGTTCAAAATTCTTCTTAATAATCATCCGATCATGCCATATTTTTATTTTCTATTTATAGATTTGTGCATTATCATATGCTTCATTTCTAATCTCCTCAAGTTCATTGAGTTGCAATAATCTTTTCTCACCAGCATCCTTTAAATTAAAATTAAATTCTTGAATATCCCAAAATGTTTTATGCTCCAATTCTACTAGTAAGTGACATGTTTTTCCAAAAATAACTCTATATGAGGACATTCCTATAAAAGTCTTATAAATAATTCTATATGCCCATAATGCAGTATCTAATCTAGCAGACTAATCCAATTTATAAGGATTTATAGATTTTTCTAAAATTTGTTTAATTTCACGATTTGATATCTCTACTAGACCACTAGTCTGAGGATGATAAGCACTAGAGAATCAATGCATAATTTCATATTTCCTAATCAAATTTTTGATTCTATTATTCCTAAAATGACTTTCTCCATTAGTAATAATTACTCTCGACATTTCATATCTTATAAAAATATTTTTAATTAAAAAATTAGAAACACTCCGAGCATCACATCTAGGTACAACAATAGCTTCAATCCATTTGGACATATATTGAGCATCACATTTAGGTACAACAACAGCTTCAATCCATTTGGACATATAATCAACAACAAGCTCTAAGCATCACATCTAGGTACAACAATAGCTTCAATCCATTTGGACATATAATCAACAACAAGTAATATATATAAGTTTCCAAATACAACAGCTTCAATCCATTTAGACATATAATCAACAACAAGTAATATATATAAGTTTCCAAATGAAGGATTCAATCCATTTGGACATATAATCAACAACAAGTAATATATATAAATTCTCAAATGAAGGCATAATCTAATCCTCACACATCAAAAATTTTAACTTCTAATGTATAATTTAAAAGCATTTCTTTTCTTCTAGAAATATTTCCTACTCGTTGACATCGATTGCATGTTTTAATATATTGATTAACATCTCTAAAAAGAGTAGGCCAATAAAATTTAGCTTGCAAAATCTTATATACAGTTCTATTCATTCCAAAATATCCTCCAAATTCAGAATCAGGACATCTTTCAACTATCTGTTGAGTTTCCTCATAAGGCACACACCTTCTAATAATTAGATCTTTACATTGTTTATACGCATATGGGTCATCTCAAAAATAGAATTTTGAAACATATATAAGTTTCTTTCATTGTGGATTTTTGATATCAGGTGGTAAAATATCACTTACAATATAATTTACTATATCGGCATACCACGGTACATCCATTTCATCAATACTATATAATTGTTCATCAACAAAATTCTTTAAAATTTCATTTGAAATTTTTTCTAAATTATTTAAACATAATTCAAACAAAGTTCCAAATACTGAAAAAATCATCCATAAACACTTCCATTCCATGTTTAATAAAATTGCTAAAGATTGACATCATACATCTTTGAAATGTTCAGGTGCATTGCATAGTTCAAAAGACATTCCACAAAAAGCAAATGTTCCATATGAGCTTGTAAATATTGTCTTCTCTTGATCCTCTAGAGCAATTGAACTTTAGTGATAAGTAATATATCCATCTAAAAAGCAATAATATTTGTTCCCAGCCAATCTATCCAACATTTGGTATAGAAAGGGTAAAGGAAAGTGATCTTTTCTGATGACCAAGTTTAATTTTCTATAGTCAGTACAAATTCTCCAACTAGTAACTTGTCTTATTAGTACTAATTCATTTTCTCATTTTCATCAACAATCACGCATTCTTTCTTCGGAACACAGTGAATTGGACTTACCCAAGCATTGTCCGAAATTTGATACATAATTCTGGCATCTAGCCATTTTAAAATTTCTTTTATAACAACTTCTTTCATTATTGGGTTTAATCTCCTATGAGGATCAACTTTAGGTTCATATTTTTCATCTAATAGAATTCTGTACACACAAATAGAAGGGCTAATTCCTTTAATATATGCTAAAGTCCATCCAAAAGTCTTTTTATATTTTTTTAACATCTCTATTAATTTTGTTTCCTGAATTTCTGTTAATTCAGAAGATATAATAACCGGCAATTTTGATGACTCTCCTAAAAACACATATTTTAAATGGGCAGGTATTATTTTTAGTTCAAGTTCAGGTGGTTTAATACTCGAAGGAATAAGATTTTTATTATCGTTTTCCAACAAGTATAAAGTTTCAAATTTGCCCTGAATAATCCAAATCTTCTTCATTTATTTTTTCATTGTTTTTAAAAATTTCTTCTTGCTTTAATTTGTCTTCAAACTCATTCTTAAATTGCTCATTACTCGGATAATCGGTTACTTCCATCCTAAAACATTCATTATCCTTTTCAACTACAGGATATTTCATAGCTTTCGCAATGTTAAATGTTACTTCTTAATCATTAACTCTCATAATTAATTCTCTTTTTGCAAATCTATCATAGCTCTCCTTGTTGCAAGAAATGGTCTCCCAAAAATAATAGGAATTTCTTTATCTTCCTCCATATCCAATACTATAAAGTCTACAGGGAAAATAAATTTATTCACTTTTACTATTACATCCTCTATAACTCTTTTTAGATAATTTATTAATCGATCAACTAACTGAAGAGTTACAGTAGTAGGGGAATTCTCTCCCAAATCTAAACTTTTAAAGATCAATAAAGGCATAAGATTGACACTCGCTCCTAAATCACATAAAGCTTTTTCGTTAAACTTTTCACCAATAGCACAAAGTATAGTAAAACTACCAGGATCTTTTAATTTTTCAGGAAGCTTTTACTGAATAATAGCACTACACTCTTCACTGAGTGCATCGGTCTCGTGATCTGTAAACTTCCTTTTCTTATTTAGTATATCCTTCATAAATTTCACATAACTTGCCATTTGTTCTAAAGCTTCAATAAAAGGAATGTTTATCATTAATTTCTTAAGGATTTCCAAAAAAAATTGTAAATTATTTATCTTTGCTCTTCTACTTCAGTCTTTGAGGAAACAGAGGTAATGGTTTTTCTAAAGGACCTTGTGTTTGTTCATTTTCATTTGGGCACTTTCCATTGCTTCCTTCTCTTCATGAACTTTAGTTTCTCTTTGGATCCTTGTTTCAACTTCTTTTCCACTTCTTAATTGAATAGCTTTAATTTGCTCCTTCTTTTGATCTTTTGGATTAATTTCCACCTTACTCAGAAGAATTCCAGAAGGTCTGTTACTTAGTGCAGTAACAATATGTCCTAATTGATTTTCAATATTTCCAATAGCAGCCCCTTGATTCAATATTTGATTTCCCATGTTTAACATTACTTCTTCCATCGTCAACTTCTTTTCCTTAACTTGTGGGTTAGGGTTAGAGTTAAATCAAGAGGATAATAAGGTCCGATAATTAAGATTTCCTTGGTTATTTAAATTTCCTAATGGATTCATCGAATTGTTATAGTTATTCCAACTAAAATTAGGGTGATTTTTTCCATCTAGGAATATAAAAGTTAGAATAGGGATTGTTATTTTGATTATTGATAGTATTTAAAGTTTCATAAGATTATTGAGTATCAATAATCCGTTCTAGCGAATTTTCATCTAATATAGGGGGTATTTGAGAATAGTTCACTCATATTTGATCAATCTTTTTTGAAATAGCAGCAATTTGAGATGCTAAAATAGAGATTATATCAGAATCATGAATACTAGCTACTCTCTTAGGATTTACCCTTTCAGAGGGTCATTGAAAATTGTTAGTCGTCATTTCTTCAATTAAAGAATATGCTTCATCAAAAGGTTTTGACATCAGTGATCCAGCCGCAGGAGCATCTATAATAGATCTAAGTGATCCTACTAATCCATTATAAAATATTTGAATTATTAACCAATATAGGTAAAGCATGGTGTACTATGAAGATCTTTAACTCTTTCCCAGGCTTCATATATCAATTCCCCTTCAAACTAATAAACATATGTAATATCATTTCTAAGCTTAGTGGTTTTCGAGGGCGATAGTTCTCTCCAAGTTCAGATAGATCCAGGTGCTAATGAATTTAACCAAGCCTTGGCTTTATCCCTTAATGAAAAAGGAAAAATTCTAAGCCTAACAACATCATTAGACACTCAGTCATATTTAAAAGTAGCACAAATTTCAAGAAAATTAGCAAAACGTTAGTTTGGATCTTCAGTAGGTGTTCCTCCAAACTGATAATTTTGTACCATTTGGATAATATGAGATTTGGCTCAAATGAATTAGCGGCAACATCAGGATTTTGAATAATCAAGTGAAGTTCATCTGCTGTCGAATTAACATAATCTTTTAAAGGACTTTGTCGATTTTCATTTATTTGATTATTAAAGTTATTCACCATTTTGTTTAAGTTTGTAATTTATTTTTGTTGTTTTTGAATTTTTGTAATTGTATGCTCTAATTCTAAATAGTAAGGTACTAAACATTCAGATCCAATATTTTGCATAAACAAATATAATAAACAAAGAAAATTTTATTAAAAATAACTCTTAAATAAAATATATTTTCTTTTTGGATTTTTTTGATATTTGATATTTTTAAAATTTTTTTTTATATAATCATCTCTAAATTTCCTAATTTACCAAATCTATATAATTTAACATTACATTTCCCGACAACGGTGCCAAAAACTTGATACCAATGAAATATATTTGTGTAAAAATTATATAGTTGACTCCGCTATGCAACAGTGCAAGAAGCTTGATGCAATATTTTATGAATTAGAAATTTAAGCAATTAATATTGGGATTCTGCGCAAGTATATGTATCGTTATCAAGTAATAAATGACTTTCTATTTAAGCTTTAAATATCGATCCGACGGGGAAGATTTAAATTTTAAATGATAATTTACTAGGAAATTTACAGAAAGTCAAAACGAAATTACTGTTACTAATTTTGAATGTTGAAATATTAACAAAACTAAATTACTTAAACTATTAGCAAAACTAAAATATAAAGTTTAAACAGTAACTACTAAACTATTAAATTTATGTGATGAAGATTTCTTATGTGAAAAAACATCTTTCCCTCTACAATGACGTTTTAGAAAAATGAGATGAGATAAATGGTTTGAATATGTATTTTGCCAAATTGGAGCAGTTTTATTTCTCTACCCTGCTACAGTGTTATAGAAAATCATTGGCTAATTCCAGGTTTGATCCCTAAATCTGTGGCTAGGTTAGGAGGATATTGGCTCCCACTCCAGAGCTCCCACTTCCCATCACCTGAAGGCTAACTCTCGCTTTAGTTTTTAAACATTAAGACTGAATTAGGGATTTTAGTCTGTCACCCAAGAGATTCTCAAATTCTACACTCAACAAAGTATATTTTACTATTTATTTTCAATTAATTTCATGAACGAAATTCTCCTTCATGGAATCAAATGTGATCCTCACTCTGTTGTAGAACTCATACTTCATTTTTCGAATCATATGTTTGACAACATGTTTTAGCTATTCAATTGGCCAGTCAAAAAGTAAATTAAGTTCGGAGTTAAAAAATCATCACAATTTATTTTATATTTTAAAATTGGCACATTCATATTATCTCTTCATTTCACCACATCTTAGAGTAGGGAGAAAGATAAAGTAAACTACTAAAACTTTGACCCAAGGAAATTATGTTGAGATTTTCATACTTATTTTACACTGATTTTGATGATATTGCACTTTAAACCAAGGTATTTTTTATGTTTTGTTGCAAATATGTTGAATTATGGTCATTGGAGAAAAAAGATGCAAAAATGAGCAAATTTGGAGCGAAAAGGACCAAAATATGAAGATTTGAACTAGGGCGCCGACGTCCAGTCCATTGGCACCGACGACAGGTTTTCCCGAGAGTTCAGAATCAAATATTTCAGAAGGCCGACGACGGCACCCTTGAGGTCGCCAACAGCGAGATCGACAGTTATCTCAACATGTGCATTGAATGTGGACGATTTTTTAGGGGATGCTTAGGCAACTCTTGGGAAAAATCTTCTACAACTTTAAGAGAAACTTTTGGCTGAAAAATAAGGAGGGACAGTAGGGGTGAAGAGTGTGTAGAGAGTGTGTAGAGAGTTTAATTTAGGGTTAGATTTTGAGATCTTCGAGAGATTGTAAGAGTGGAGGGAAAGTGAGAGATTTCTTCCTCCTTGCCGCTTCGAAGGGAATTGCTTGTGTTGTAAAGAAAGGAAGAGATTCAGAGGAACTTCAAGGAGTGTTCTTGGGGAGAAATTAGAATTTTGTGTGTTGTAAAGAAAGAAAGAGATTCAGAGGAACTTCGAGGAGTTTGCTTGTGGAGGAATAAATTCTGTGTGCTGTAAAGAAAGGAAGAGATTCAGAGGAACTTCGAGGAGAGTTCTTGGGGAGATTTCTGTGTACTGTAAAAAAAGGAAGAGATTTAGAGGAACTTCAAGGAGCTTGCTTGGGGAGGGATTAGAGATAAGTGGTATTTAATTATTGTAGTTAGTATGACTTTGGCTTTATATATAAATTCTGATTTTTATTATATGTTCCCCATGAGTTCTGAGTAGTTTTTTCTGTCTTTCTCCTTGTCTTGAGATTTTGTGAAATGGTGATTTGAATTGGTTGAGCCTTGAGACTGTTAAAGAAGTTGTGATGATCTTTTCACTTTGATCTTAATTTACTTTCAATCTGGTCAATTGATTTGTTAAAATATGTTGTTTTTTACAACTAAAGTAAAGATTACATCCAAGATTCAGGGAGGTCAATGCTCTTGGAAGTTTGGTGCAAATAAATAGGGAAATAAAATTATCGGGGGTAGAATTAGATATTTTAGAGCGACAGACTAAAATCTTCAATTCGGTCCTATCGTTTGGGTGCTGAAGTGTAGATGTTAGCCCTCAGACGAGGGGAACGTGAAAGCTCCAAAGTGAGAGTCGGTATCCTCCCAGCCTAGTTACAGAATCAGTAACCAAGCATAGGATTAGTCAATGTTCTTTATGTCTGGACCAAAGGGTAAGTCATATCGTTTGGGTGCTGAAGTGTAGATGTTAGCCCTCAGGCGAGGGGAACGTGGGAGCTCAATTCAATCCTATCGTTTGGGTGTTGAAGTGTAGATGTTAGCCCTCAGGCGAGGGGAACGTGGGAGCTCGAAAGTAAGAGCCGGTATTCTCCCAGCCTAGCCGCAGATTCAGTAAACAAGCGTAGGATTAGTCAATGTTCTTTATGTTTGGGTGTTGATGTGTAGATGTTAGCCCTCAGGTGAGGGGAACGTGGGAGCTCCAAAGTGTCCGGTATCCTCCCAGCCTAGCTGTAGATTCAGTAACCAAGCATAGGATTAGTCAATGTTCTTTATTCGGTATCCTCCCAGCCTAGCCGCAGAATCAGAGTGTAGATGTTAGCCCTCAGGTGAGGGGAACGTGGGAGCTCCGAAGTGATAGCCGGTATCCTCCCAGCCTAGCCACAGATTCAGTAAAAAAGCGTAGGATTAGTCAATGTTCTTTATGCCTGGACCAAAGGGTAAAGAATAAGTATGCTCCAATTTAGCAGGGGAACGTGTGAGCTCCGAAGTGAGAGCCGGTATCCTCCCAGCCTAGCCGCAGAATCAGTAACCAAGCATAGAGATCCGAAGTGAGAGCCGGTATCCTCCCAGCCTAGCCGCAGAATCAGTAACCAAGCATAGGATTCAAAGTGAGAGCCGGTATCCTCCCAGCCTAGCCGCAGATTCAGTAAACAAGCGTAGGATTAGTCGCTGGTATCCTCCCAGCCTAGCCGCAGATTCAGTAACCAAGCATAGGATTAGTCAATGTTCTTTACAGTATCCTCCCAGCCTAGCCGCAGATTCAGTAAACAAGCGTAGGATTAGTCAATGTTCTTTATAACTGGACCAAAGAGTGAAGAATATGATTGCTCCTATTTGGCACATACAATATTTAATGCATCTCATTCCTTTACATCTGGACCAAAGGGTAAAGAATATGTATGCTCCTATTTGACTCAATTTGAACTAATTCACTTTATCCATTCACTTTAATTTCTTGACAAGGAGAAGGATGCTTCAATTTGAACTGATTCACTTTATACATTCACTATAATTTCTTGACAAGGAGAATGATGTTTTCTTTTATATTGAATATCACATTAAAANTTACAACTAGAGTGAATATGCAATCCAAGATTCAGGGAGGTCAAAGTCCTTGAAAGTTGGGTGCAAATAAATAGGGAAATAAAATCAAGATTCAGGGAGGTCAAAGCCCTTGGAAGTTGGGTGCAAATAAATAGGGAAATAAAATTAATTGGGCATAACTTGGTGATTGTAGAGTGACAAACTAAAATCCTTAATTCGGTCCTATCATTTGGGTGTTGAAGTGTAGATGTTAGAGGTCAAAGCCCTTGGAAGTTGGGTGCAAATAAATAGGGAAATAATATTATCGGGCATAAACAGAGATTTTTGAGTGACAAATGAAAATCCTCAATTTGGTCGTATCGTTCGGGTGTTGAAGTGTAGATGTTAGCCCTTAGGTGAGAGGAATGTGGGAGCTCCAAAGTGAGAGCCGGTATCCTCCCAACCTAACCATAGATTCAGTAAACAAGCATATGATTAGTTAATGTTCTTTATGCCTGGACCAAAGGTTAAAGAATAGGTATGCTCTTATTTAACACAATTCAATTTGAACTAATTTACTTTATCCATTCACTTTAATTTCTTGACAAAGAGAAGGATGCTTTCTTATATATTGAACTTCACATTAGAAACTTTATTAGTAGAATTAGTTATTTAAGAGTTATTAAAATTACATATTTATTTCAATTGCCTATTAGTGACAAATAAGCAATTTGAACTATATTTTTGTGATTAAGTATTGATTTTCTAAAATCTTAGTTCGGAGCCTTTAATATTACTCCCTGTGGGATCGATATCCATGACTCCATTAGAGCCTTATGTTACTTGAGCGATACATATACTTACGTTGATAAGTGTGACTTGAAATTATTGAATATTTTTTATACATCTTTATCGAATCTATAACTCTTGTCAAGTTTTTGTCACCGTTGCCTGGGAATTAAATTTTCTAGCAGCAGTATCAAATTCTTGTATTTTTAAGCATATATAAGTCACTGTCAAGTTTTTGGCGCCGTTGTCGGGGAATTAAATCTTTTAGCAGTAGTATCAAATACTTGTATTTTTAAGCATATATAAAGTCGCTGTCAAGTTTTTGGCGTTGTTGCGAGGGAGTAAACAAGAATCATAATTAGAGTAACAGACAAATTAGGACTATTAAAAAACCTTTACTGGAATTGCAACTTATTTTCATATTTAGTTAACTATTTTTCTGTGTACTAATTTTAATTGTATGCATAAATTTGNCCTATTTCCTATCACCCTCAAACCAATGGGTTAGCTGAAGTTTCTAATAGAGAGGTTAAACAAATACTTGAGAAGACTGTAAACCCTAGTAAAGTAGATTGGTCCACTAGACTGGATGCCGCATTATGGACTTACAAGACTGCTCATAAAACTCCTATTGGAATGACTCCTTACATACTGAATTTTGGAAAGACTTGTCACTTACTAGTAGAATTGGAGCATAAAACATATTGGACAATTAAAGAATTTAATTATAATTTGAAAGATGCTGGTGAGAAGAGATTGTTACAATTAAATGAATTGGAAGAATTAAGAAATAAATCTTATGATATTGACAAAATTTATAAAGAGAGACTAAAGTTATGGCATGATCGGAAGATTAATCAGAACTTTAAACCAGGACAAGAAGTTTTGCGTTATAATACAAGGCTGAAGTTATTCCCTAGGAAATTAAAGTCTCGTTGGTTAGGACCATTTACTGTGACTCGACTTTATACTTACGGAGCTATTGAAATTGAAGATCAAAAGACTGGGAATAGATTTAAAGTAAATGGACACAATTAAAGCCATATTTTGAGGGTAAAAAACCAAATTTTAAAGAGATTTTAATGATCAGTCAACCTGAAAAATATCTGAATAGGTCGGACTGACGACGTTAAACCAAGCACTTTAAGGGAGGCAACCCATAATTATCTTTATTTTTATTGTGATTATTGTATTTTTATTTGAAATTATCATTAGTTTGTGGTAGTATTGAACTCTACTACTCATATTTACCCTAGAAATATCTTAAAATTTGATCCATAGAAAAAAATTGGAACGCATTCGGACCCTAAACCCTAGTTTCTAGAGTTTGAAATGACAGTTTTTGGCGGGAGTTACTCCCTATAAACTTCCAAATTCAGTTCCTAAGTTTGTATTTCCCCAAAAATGAGTTGAAACTCCACTAAATTCATCCCTATGACGTCCAATTCCCCTGAAAACCATAGATTGCGAATATTCAACTGGAGAAAGTTCATTAGTTCCGCAGCGAATCTTCAATAAAGTGTTGACAAAGAGGAGATTAATCAAAGAAAAAGGATTTGTGAATTGAGGATTGAACAATCCTTCGATAGCAATTGAAGAGATGATTGTGCGATGAAGATGGGAATTGTTGTGCTACACTATAACCGCCATAGTTATTTCTGTGGTGAAGGAGTTTTATGCTAATTTACATGGAATCAACCAGGGAGTCGTCTATGTGCGAGGTAGATGGATAACTTTTACTCCTGCATGGATTAATGAGTTATATATGATCGAGAATGTTCCTATCTGCCATTATTCCAACTTCATTCCGACAAGAAACCTGATGAATGAGATCTACCAATATTTGATGGAAGAGACTGAAGACTGGGAAATGAGAGAAAACAAGTATGTTAGTTTTTCTACGACACTTCTATACCATGTTTCTAAACATTAGCACTTCTTCATTCCTGCAAAACTATTACCGATGATGAGGATCGGTAAAGTTACTAAAGAAAGTGCTATTCTGAATTATTGTATCCAAATGAGACTGTCGATTGATATTGGATAGATAATTTTGAAGTCTGTTTTGGGTCTAATCGTTCATGGATCAACTTATGGACTTGGACATCCTTCAACAATTTTCTTACTTTACAGTCAGTTCCAAGTATCTTATGATAATTGGGAAAATGTAATTCTACCTTAGAAGCCTTTGGACCCAACCGAGAGGTTCCCAGCTAATGAAGATGAGAATGATATGACTCTTATTATGGATCAATCGTCTCAGAATTCACTTCCTATTAAGCCTTTAGTTTGGGATAAGACATTAGTGATCCTGCACAAAATCAAGAACTTGGAGAAAGAGGTACAAAATGTTATGAATGCAAGAGCATTTTGATCACTCTGGACTGTTATGAATGCAAAAGCATGTTAATAATATCTCTGATTTTTTTGAACATCTAGACTGGAGGATGAAAGAGCATTTTGATCACTCTGGACATATCGAAGGAAGTTTGATATGATTGATCAAAAAGATGGGATTGATAGAAGAGGACTCTACTGAAGAATTTCCATACTGACCCTTCTATAACCTCATCGTTCATCTTCAATCCATGGGTGATATCAAAGGAGAAACAAGCATAGAATCGGAAGAGTAGTAGATTTACTTTGCCACCTATATGTCTAAGTGTGTGTTTGATTTGAACTTACGTGCTTAGGTCACTTTCAAATTTTGCTTTTAGATCTTAGTTTAGTTGAGATTGAGCATAGGATGTTTGTTTTCAGCATTTAGAGTGTTGTGGCTTAGATTGCGACTTTGAATTGATGCATTGAGGTTGAGAAAATACCAAACTTATGTGTATCGTGTAACGTGTACTGTAACTCTTAGAATTTATATATAATTATGATGTTTTGTGTTGTGAATGTTTATTTGTGTTAGTACATCATTTAATCACTTAAAATTTATGTCTAGAATGATTAAACGGATGTAGTCGAGGCTTGAAATTGATCAAAATTGCAAAAATCTAGAAATTGACCCAATTTTGAAAATCTCGCCGACAGCGTCATTGACGCCGCTGACAGCGGATTTTTCCCGAGACTTAGGTTATTTATTCACTAGAGCTCGCTAATGGCGCAGAAGACCCCACCGATGTCGAGATAAAAAAAAAACACTTTTAACCACGATTTTGACCAATCAACTGCCACTATTCATCATCCCCTTCCTCTTAAAAAACAAAAATTTTGATCTAAGGCTTGAAAATCTTCAATTTGGGGGCAATTTCAGAGCATTTGGACACCGAATTTTATCATCTCTCGGTAAGAGCTTCACTCCAACCTAAAATTATTTGATTTTCACATTGCATTTCTTCCACATTGAGAAGGTCCAAAAAATTTGAGAATGTGGAGAATATATTTGGAAGAAATTCATGGAATTTGTCTTGGAAGCCATTACTTGAGTATTTGAAGTGTATTTTGGAATTTTTTTTATAATTTTGATTAGATTGACATGGCTCCGTGACAAAAGAGGCAACTTGAGTTTGACGAGTCTTGCTTCTCAATGCAAAGGCTCAGTCGAGATTTACTTAAGTATTTGAAGGGAAGAAATGTATACAAGATCGAGTTTTTGAGAGTCTAGGAGGAGAAATTGAACGAGGTATTACTGAATGGAGGTGGGAAAACTTCTGTTATAACACCAATAAGGCTGTTGCAAATATTGTGAAAGATATTTATGCCAATGTGTACTATTTTGAGGACGGAACCGTTCGAGTGCGGGTATATTCTGTTAAATTTAGTGCCGCTCACATTAACTCCTTTTATGAAGTTGCAGACTCCTATAGCTGCCATTATGAAACCTTCAATACAATGGAAAGCCAACTGAATGATGTCATCAACTTTCTCACTGATGGGAAAGGGACATGGAAGATAAAGAAACGAGAACAGGTAAATTATTCTGCTTCCATGTTGAATGCCACATCTAAAGCGTGGCATTAGTTTATTTCCTCTACTCTGTTACCTGCCTATCACCATAGTGAGGTAATAAGAGATAGAGCTATTTTGAATTTTTGTATTCAGAATAATCAAACTATAAATTTGGGGAGAATTATTTTTAAGAATATATTGACCACGATAAAGAGTGAAACAAGTGGAGGATTGGGACATCCTGACCTCATTTATGCACTTTGCTAACTTTCTGGAGTTGAAGCTGAAGATGATGAAGAAAGGGTTTACGCTATGAAGCCCATTAGTAAATTAATTTGAAGACATATGAATCTCATGAAAAATGGAGATCTGGGAGTAAGAGTCAAGAACCTTCTACTAGTAGAGATATCCCCTCTACTAGTTATGACCTTCCTTCTTCTAGTTCCCTTACCCTGAATGATTTAATGAATGAGTTGACCTTGTAGCAAAAAAGTATAGAGCTAATAAATGAAAGAATTGGGGGATTAGAACGTAGACATGATTATGATAGTGAGTACCTTCGGAGGCATTCTGACTTTGAGATAGCTTACTACGAAGCTCAAGCCCAACACTACAGAGGTGAGCCTGATATTACTTTTCCTGAATGCCCCCGTTATTCTTAGTATCAGCCCATATCACCTGCTGACCAGGGAGATGAAGATATAACATGAGATTTTGATATATGATAGTAATTGATGTACTTTTATTTTTATAATTTTGTAATAGAGATAGATGTTTGTTTGTTTGTACTTTTATTTTTATTTTTATGTTGTAATTGGATAATTTTTAATTATTGTTATAATTGTTTAGTGTGGTAGTTGAAATTTGCATGTGTAGTTATAATAGATGTTGATTAGTACTTTGTAAAATTGTAATGTGATGTGATTTTTATTTGCATTTTAATATCTTTGTAATTGTTTTTTGTTTAGTATTGTGGATGTGTTAGCGAAATATTGTGTTTATATATTGTTTAGTTTTTTACTTATTTCAAAATTTCATTACCCAGCAAATTCTCTAATGATTTATATGTATAGAAAGCTCTTAACATTACAGACTAGTTGAAGTAAAAAAATTTGATAAGGACTGCAAAAAATTTAGAATGATGACAATGCCTAAAGTAGTGAGGTATGATTTATATTTAGAATTTTTCTTTCCACCTTTATCATTCCATATTGAAAAATTTAAGTTTGGGGGAGGGAAGAAAAAGATTAACTATTAGATATTCTCAATTTAAATATTTTCAAAAATTATTAATATGATTTTATGTAGTGAATTTAATTCAGAGAACTATATTTTGTAGATATTTAAATATTATGATAGATTTATAGGAATATTTTTTTAAGGAAAATTGATTTTGTTGATTAAGATATTTAGTATAAAAGAATAAGACTATAGTTAACTATTTATAGTAAAGGACACTATATTTTGAAGTGTTAAGAATCTTGGAAATTCATTTGAGAAGAAAAGATTGGGGCTCAAACTATGAAATATTTATAAGGTAAAGGAATGCTTTGAGTTTCAAATTTTGGGAAAGAAAAGTGAAGTTATGAAATATTTATAAGGTAAAGGAATGCTTTGAGTTTCAAATTTATGGAAAGAAAGGTGATGTGTGAAACACTTATAAGGTAAAGGAATGCTTTGAGTTTCAAATTTAGGGGAAGAAAAGTGATGTTCAAAATCATTAAAGGCTATCTAGATATAGTAATCCTCACTTGAAAAAGAAAAAGAAATGATTGAAAACAATCCTTAAAAAGAAAAGAAAAAAATATAGGATTGAAAGCAATCCAAATGAGAAAAAAAGGGAAAAAAAGTATAAAAGTGAGGAGAAGCTTGAGGAGATGCCTAATCAAAAATTGGCTTCACTTGGACCTACCTAAAAGGAATACTTAAACACATTTCTGAACTTATATTTATGGATTAGCATCTTTTACTAGTAGTGTTCTCATGAAGTTCCCCTGAACTTATATTTATAGAATATCATCTTTTAATAGTAATATTCTCATGAAGTTTCTATCATTTGAATATTTTAAGTGACTTGATATTACAACATCTATATCTTTTACTAGTAGAGTTCTCATGAAGTTCCTATCTTTTGAATATTCTAAGTGACTTAATTTTACTAGTAGTGTTCTCATGAAGTTCTTATCATTTGAATATTCTAAGTGACTTAATATTACAACATATAGTCATTCTTGGACTGGACCTACCTAAAGGGAAAACCTAAATACATTCCTGAACTTATATTTATGGATTAACATCTCTCGACCTACCTAAAGGGAAAACCTAAATACATTCCTGAACTTATATTTATGGATTAGATCTTTTCTAAAGGGAAAACCTAATTACATTCCTGAACTTATATTTATAGAATATCATCTTTTAATAGTAATATTCTCATGAAGTTTCTATCATTTGAATATTTTAAGTGACTTGATATTACAACATCTATATCTTTTACTAGTAGAGTTCTCATGAAGTTCCTATCTTTTGAATATTCTAAGTGACTTAACTTTTACTAGTAGTGTTCTCATGAAATTCCTATCATTTGAATATTCTAAGTGACTTGATATTACAACATATAGTCATTCTTGAAATGATAGAAAAGTAGAACTCTTAAACTTGATGACTAGATAATCTTGTGGCTATAGAGTTAATTTTATTACTTGAATTAGAACACTTAAACATGATGACTAGATGATCTTGTACTTACATAGTTAATTTAATTACTTGAATTTTTTCTGAAAATCTCACCATGGTATTTACTTAAATCAAACTTATAGTATTTCTGAATTAAAACTTTACTACAATAGATCAAAGTTTTATATAGTACTAAAATTACTTGAGGACAAGTAATAGTTGAGTTTGGGGGATTTTGACCATAATATTTACTTAAATCAAACTTATAGTATTTCTGAATTAAAACTTTACTATAATAGATCATAACATAGTACCAAATTACTCGAGGAACAGTAATAGTTAAGTTTGGGGGATTTTGACCCAAGGAAAATATGTTAAGATTTTTATACCTATTTTACACTGATTTTTTATGATATTGCACTTTAAAGAAAAGTATTTTTAATATTTTGTTACAGGTATGTTGAATTATGGTTATTGGAGCAAAAATATGCAAAAAGGAGTGAATTTGGAGCAAAAATTACCAAAATATGAAGATTTGAACTGGGGCGCCGACGGCACTGACGACAGGTTTTTCCTGAGAGTTCATAATCAAATATTCAAGAAGCCACCAACGGTAGGTTTTTCCCGAGAGTTCAGAATCAAATATTCTAAAAGGCCGCCGACGGCGAGATCGGCGGTTATCTCAACAGGTGCATTGAATGTGGATGATTTTTGAGGGGATGCTTAGGCAACTCTTAGGAAAACTCTTCTACAACATTAAGAGAAACTTTTGACCAAAAAATAAGGAGGGAGAGTAGGGGTGAAGAGTGTGAAGAGAGTGTGTAGAGTGTAGAGAGTTTAACTTAGGGTTAGATTGTGAAGAATTCTTTGAGAGATTGTAAGAGTGGAGGGAAAGTGAGAGATTTCTTCCTCCTTGCCGCTTTAATGAAGAATTCTATGTACTATAAAGAAAGGAAGCGATTCATAGGAACTTCGAGGAGTTTGCTTGGGGAGGAATTAGAGATAAGTAGTATTTACTTATTGTAGTTTGTTTGACTTTGCTTTTATATATAAATTCCTAGTTTTATTGTATCTTCCCCATGAGTTTTGAGTAGTTTTCTATGTCTTTCTCCTTATATTGAGATTTTGTGAAATGGTGATTTGAATTGGTTAAGCCTTGAGAATGTTAATGAAGTTATGATGATCTTTTCACTTTGATCTTAATTTACTTTCAATCTGGCCAATTGATTTGTTAAAATATGTTGAGTTTTACAACTAAAATATTAGATTACATCCAAGGTTCAAGGAAGTCAAAGTCCTTGAAAGTTGGGTACAAATAAATAGGGAAATAAAATTATCGGGCGTAGAATTGGAGATTTTAGAGTGACATACTAAAATACTCAATTCAGTCTTATCGTTGGAGTGCTGAAGTGTAGATGTTAGCCATCAGGCGACGGGAATGTGGGAGCTCTGAAGTGAGAGCTGGTATCCTCCCAGCCTAGCCGCAGATTTAGTAAACAAGCATAGGATTAGTCAATGTTCTTTATGTCTTGACCAAAGGGTAAAGAATAGGTATGCTCCTATTTGGCACAATCCAATTTGAACTAATTCACTTTATCCATTCACTTTAATTTCTTGACAAGGAGAATGATGCTTTCTTATATATTGAACTTCACATTAGAAACTTTATTAGTAAAATTAGTTATTTAAGAGTTATTAAAGTTACATATTTATTTCAATTGCCTATTAGTGACAGATAAGCAATTTGAACTATATTGTTGTGATTAAGTATTGATTTTCTAAAATCTTAGTTTGTAGCCTCTAATATTACTCCCTCTGGGATCGATATCCAGGACTCCGTTAGAGCCCTGTATTACTTGAGCGATTCGTATACTTGCATTGATAAGTGTGACTTTGCAATTATTTAATATTTTATATAGATCTTTATCGAATCTATAACCACTGTAAAGTTTTTGGCACCATTGTCGGGGAATTAAATCTTCTAGTAGCAGTATCAAATTCTTGTATTTTTAAGCATATATAAAGTCGTTGTCAGACTTCATGAGAAAGATACAACAAAACACAAATTTTATAAATAAAAGAAAGTTCATACAACATTAATAAATAAACAACACTTATCTGAAACTATTTCTCAAAGAAAATCCCTTATAGTCTCTTCTAAAAAATTTAGAAAAAGGAAATCTCTCACTTTTCTTCTTCTCCAACACGCTTAGAGATGAGTTAACACTTAATCTCACCACAAAACTCTAAATTATAAGAACAATGGACTCAAAATATTTGTGGAATGAAGATGAGAGGTGTATGGTGTCTAGAAAGTTGAATTGGGATGATGAGATCTCAGGAAGAGTCTCTTTTTTGTTCAATTTTAGCCCAAATAAAGGCTATTGTCGGTTCTCCAATATGTGCCTCCAAATACTCTTCAAAAAGCATCCAGATTTGTCAAATCTTCTAGAAACGGGGTTTGAACCGCGTTTGGCACCGTCGATGCTCATTCTGGCACCGTCGGCGCCAGTGTTCATTTAATTAATTGGCTGCTCTCTATCAAACGACATCATCGATGCTGCTTCTGGAACCGTCAGTACTGAGTAAAATTCACCATCTGTTCTATTGGTCTGCACTATCGGCGCTGAGTATTTCTCAAAAACACCATTTTGACTCTAAATTTCATTCTTTTTGCTTCAAGTCCTAAAAATCAACAACCTGTAAGAAAACATAAAAATACCTTCCATTAAAGTATAATATCACAAAAAATGAGTGAAAAATATGAGCCTAGAAATGCATGTATTTTTGATGCATCACTAGCGCATCATGCGCCAACACTCTGAATTTTGGTGCATCATGCGCCAAACACCAAAGTTGGTTATTTTTGCTCCAAATTTGATCCTTTTGTCATTTTTACTCCAAATGCGTAAAAATGGTATACCTACAACAAAAATGCAAAAATACATTTCTTTAAAGTGCAATATAAAAAAAATAGACATAAAAAAGGTACTTAAAACAATATATTTTTTTTGTGTATCAAAATCCCCCAAACTTAAATGTTACTTGTCTTCAAGTGACACTTTTATTACATAAAAGAATATGACTTTATGAAAGAGATTAACTTATCACTTCTATACTTTAGTTCAATAAATAGAATAGCAAAAATTAAGAAAAACCTTTAATAACTTGGGTTTAAACTCCAAGTCTACGAATATCTATTAATCAAATTTAAGATTTTTGAATCTCTTTTTATTTCAAGAAGAATTGCAATTTGACATGCTAAGGATATTTAAAATATTCATATGAAAAAAAACTTCATGAAGAATTTACTAGTGAAAGAGATTAACTTATCACTTCTATACTTTAGTTCAATAAATAGAATAGCAAAAATTAAGAAAAACCTTTAATAACTAGGGTTTAAACTTCAAGTCTACAAATATCTATTAATCAAATTTAAGATTTCTGAATCTCGATTTGTTTCAAGAAGAATTGCAATTTGACATGCTAAGGATATTTAGAATATTCATATGAAAAAAAACTTCATGAAGACTTTACTAGGAATGCTACTAATAATTCAATATAATTTTAGAAAGTGTAATAAAGCTCCTTCCTTGAGTTGATTCAAGTGAAGCCAATTTTTTATTAGGCATCTCCTCAAGCTTCTCCTCACCCATTTTTTTCTTTTTGTTTTCTTCCTTTTTTTTGGGATCTTTTTAATCCCCCCCTTTTTTTTCTTTTTCTTTTTCCTTTTTCAGGTGAGGATTACTATATCTGGATATCCTTTAATAGTTTTGAACTTCACTGTCCTCTTCTTAAAGTTAAAACTCCACACATATCCTTACTTAATAAACTCATACCAATTTATGACTTTTCATAAAGCCTCATTCCTTTCTTCTTACATGAAACTCAAAAATTCTTAACACTTCAAAAATATAATTTTCCTTTACTTAAAATAGAAAAACTTAGTCTTATCCTATCATACCAGATATCTTAAACTTTAGATCTGACCTTTATTATTAAAAACTTTTTACCTAAATTTACTATAATATTTATAAACATAAGTATAATCATTTGAAGTTAAATCTTGATATCTCAGGCTATGTCAAATTAATTTTGAAAAATATAGTTACTTAAGGATAAATAAAATTTAGTTTTCTCCATTTCAAAAGAAAATTTTCCCCCCAAACTTAGACTTTTAAATGATTTTAGTACAAAATTTTAGTTGGTGAAAGAAAACAGTAAATGCATAAAAATAAAAACTAACATGTAGAGGATTTTTGAACATGAAATTGGTTTTGAATACTGCAGGTACTAACTGTAAGACTTCATATAGGCTTTTAAATATTAAATAAAACATAATTTATTCTAAAGAATTTGCTGGGAATTAAAATAGAAATAATAAAACTGAAAATACTAAACATTCAACAAGCTCAAACTGAAAAGACTAAAACTAAAACAAAAAAGTAAAAGGTCTATTATTATTATTACAAATTATAGATCCACAACACAACGTAAAATTCTTAAATCCAACAAGTCTTAAATAAAAGTGCAACACAGAACAAACAAATATACAAACAACACATAATATTAAATCAAACTTAAACTAAACTATTAATTCTCATCTCCTTCCTCACCATCATCATCATCATCTTCTTCTTCTTCTCTTGACTCTTCATCTTCATCTTGAATGGGAGCATAGAAAACAAAGATGGGGAAAGCAGGAAAGTTCACATTAGGTTCACCCATGAAGTGTCTAACCATATCATTTTGAAAATCTATATCATGCTGAACTCTCCTCTGCTGATATTCATCATTATATGCATTCCTTGCTTCTATCTCTCCCAAATGAACCTGTATATTAATGATATCATATTGTTGAATCATGAGCTGGTCCATAAGACTTTCCAAAGATGCAAAACTAGAAGTAGATGCCCCAACAACAGATGTAGAGGGCTTATGCCTTCTATACTCAACGAATGTATCTACTCTTTGAGTCATGTTCCTCCTAATCAGATTCTGAGGTTGTAATATCTCTTCATTTCTATGGGATTTAACTCTTGATTATTCACATAAAGTGAAAATTAGGCAAGATATTCCAAGCCTCAAGCAGTAGCACTATCAACAGTACTCCGAGCGTGATGAACTATACATTTTGTTGTAGTGTCCAAAGGAGGAAGAACTAGGGGATGTCATGGATCCAGAGGAGAACCTCGGTGACTTCCTAAGCTATCCTAATGTTTGGCTTGATTTCTGAGGAGAAATATTTAGATGTTTCATCCTGCCAATTTTATTAGCTAGGGCTTATATTTGTGTAAAACTTTCAGACAAATAGCCTAGAAAATGTGAGGGTTTAGGTCATGACGGACGACAACCTAGGAATCTTAAGACGAGTTAGGGATTATATTGTATAGCATGGCTATACAAAGGCCTAAAGATAAGATGAGGATTTACGTTGCATAAGCAAGCAACCTTGAGGTCCTATGGCTTTGTTGTTTATATCTAAGGAAGGAAGATTGGTTTAACTGGGGAAGACAGGTTCTGCTGTTGAAGATGGCTGTGCTGCCCACCATGCTAGCTACATGCTCCTTGCCGCGATGAGTTTGAGTTTTCTAGTGTGTTAAGTTATGATGTCAAATCAGGTGGCCCTGTGGTTGAAGTTCTTTAAATTTTATGGGAGCATGTTAAAGTTGATTAGAGCGACACCGATTAGAATCTTACGGTTCCCTCTTTCCGAAACCACTATATTCTATTGAATTCACTTACTCTAAATGAATTTACTAAACTCAACTTAATGAGTGACATAATTTCATTTAGAGCGTGGGAAGCCTTGTTAGAAACTGTAGATTACCTCCTCTGAGGGATTCCCGATCATCCGATAGAGACATCTTAATTTAGTTGCAATTGTAGGTGTGATTTTTGTTATTAAATTTTGAGTTGTTTTATATTTTGAATGTTGTGGCAGTGAATTTTATCTTGGTTGATAGTGTTTGTAATTAAATTTTGAGTTGTTTTATATTTTGAATGTTGTGGAGGTGATTTTTATCTTGGTTGATTATTTTGGTTTTGGTTTTATGGCTATCCTAATAGTTTTAGTTTTCATGCAGGGTGACATTGTTGTTTAGCATGCAAATTTGTAAGTATAAAAGTACAATATGAAAGTACAAGAAATACAACGCTAAAAATTGTAAAAGTGTACCTCGCGAGTCTTCTCGTTCCACCACCTGAAACTCAAAAGACATATTAAGGTAGTTTATATAAAACAAGGAAGTAAAATTTTGATGATCTATCTAACCCTAAATCATATCTTGGTGGGTCCTTATGATTTTAATTAAGGATGATGTGCCTAGCAAAATATATTAAGTTTAGTTGGTCTCTGAGTTATCCAACAGATCTAGAGAACGAAGCATGTCCGTGCTTCTCTCTCGCTGCCTAATGGAAAATCCCAAGTTCCTTTAAACTTATTATGTTGCTTAATAGTTCATCCTATGAACACCCTAATGCTAAATGAACATTGATGTATCAATTATCCCTGAGAGTAAGGTAATTATCATTTGTAATTTAATTTTGAAGATTATGTGGGTGAAGACCCTTAAAGAGCAAGTTAGTGTTATTGGAATACTTAGCCAAATTTTGGTCCTAATTGGGCTTATAGTGTTTGAAAGATGTCTTAATTTTAATTGAGTTTGTTTTTCTAATCCTCATTTAATTAGTCTTCATTTAGCCTAAGTCACTACTAAGCCTTTAAAACCTAGGTGAGTGTCTTAATTAATTATAAAAATGTTAAGTTTTAGGTGATCATAATTCATTATTTGAATTTCATTTGAACCTCAAATAGGGGTATTAAATTGATTAATTATTGACTGTCAAAAGTCAAACCCCTAAGTCTTAGGTTCATTTTATTTTAATAAACTTCCAAATTTTAGTAATTTAGAAATCTATTAACTTATCTTTTCAATTAAGAAAGTGAGGTTGGTTTCTACTAATTAATCCCTTATGTTTCAAACATCAAATTAAGATCACAAGTTGCCCATTTCCCTCCTTGAATTATGCCTAAATGTTAATTAAGGCTAAATTTCCAAAATTACACATTTGCCCTTAAGGCTCTAACACTTCATAAATTTAGTAAAATTAAATTCAAATGACTTTGAAATTTTTATCCTACCTCATTCATGGGTCAATTAAGATCCTCCTTGAATTAAGCCTAAATGTTAATTAAGACTAAATTTCCAAAATTACACATTTGCCCTTAAGGCTCTAACACTTCATAATTTATCAAATTTAATCTAAATAACTTTGAAATTTTTATTCTACCTCATTCATGGGTCAATTAAGATATCAGAGGAGAAAATGTGATTTTTGAAAATTTAATTTAATTTATATAATTATTTTCATGCAATAATAGGTAGATCTTAATCCCTTGAAATTTTTACTGGAGGTAGACCTAGATAAAAGAAGCCTTTGAACCAAATTTCATGATTGTTTGAATTTTATTTTAATTTTAAGAATTATTTGAAGTTCTGGGGTATTTATTAAATATAAAATATTTTAAATGGAGAAAATTAAGTTTTATATTTTTTTAAAAATCTTCCTAAGGTCTGAAAACTCAGAGGAGAAAATTTTATATTTTTTTGAGTTTTATTTGATTTATTGGAATTATTTTCAGTGAAAACCCATTTTAGCCTTTAAAAAATATTTTTAAGCTTTGAAATTTAGTATCTTTATTTAAAAATTAGGAAAAATATTCTAATTATTCCTAATTGCTTAGGAAGAAATTTAGAACATTTTCATGAATTTTATTATTTTTGTGATTTTTATGGGATTTTAATTATTTAAAAATTTAAAATAGGCTAAAAATGAAGTTTTCATTTTAAATATCATTTTACTTTTATAAAATACCCCTGATTACAGAGAACTCAAAAAACAAGTTTTTATAAATTTTTAAGTTATATTTTGATTTTTTAAAAATCATTTAAGTGCCAAAAATGTTATTTATCTTTAAAATTCAACTTAAGTTACCAAATAAACTCAAGATTCTTTGGAATTTTTATGGTGAGTTCTCTAGATCCTAAACAATATTAGAGAAAAAAAATAATCAAGTCATTTATTTTAGTGATTTACGGTTTGTAGAGGTTAGGTGTATTTCGAATGACTTGGCTCATGAGAAATTTTCCTAAAGGCTCCTTGGTCATCATAAACCTTCTAAAATTTTCTTGGATTTTGCTAAATAACATGCTAATTTCCATGATTATTTTAAGCAAATAATACACATAAACTTAAAAAATATGATTCTCTGTCTAGGCACCCCACTGACTTTGAAAAAATAAAAAAATGTTCCTTAAGACAGAGGCAACAACATGCTAAAATTTCAAGTCATAGTGTGATTACTACATGCTTGGAGAATCAAAACATCCAAATTAATATTTAATTAATTAAAAATAAAATATGCATCAAATGGACTCTAAATCATTTCCACATTGTTCTCATCTGTTTACTGAGCAAGAGGGTATTTTTATTTTATTTTTGTGATTTTTCTACACCAAGATATGAAAAGCTAGGGATAATTTTCTGATTTTTTAAATCCCTATTTTTCTATTTAGACGTGCGGCGCCACATCAACCTACGACGGCTCTGAATCTCCATGCGGTGCACTCCTATTCGATGCTGTCGTCCACCTCACCGCTGACTCGGCCCATGGTTTATGATTCGAAGTGCTGTCTGGCTTCATCTCAACCATCCATCCGATACACGCGTGATCAAACGACGCTCCGTCATCATCCCGATAACCTAGCTCGAGAACCGTCCATCTTCTAGCCTTAAGATCTCTCTCATTTCTTAACCAAATTAAGTGAATTTTTTCAAAACGCTCATCTAGACTAAAGAAACATATCCATACAGTTATGATGCCATGAAACCAACTTAAAACAAATGGAGAGTTCAAATAGGCTCGAGAGGAAGAGAAGTTTTATACCTTTACTCTGAGAAGTGAAGCTTCGATCAGAGAGTCTTAGCACATTCGTTGTGATCCAAAGAGACTAGGGATTGAGTCTCTGGTCTTGGTGTAAGGCCTAGGTATGATTTCGATCGCGGCCGGATTTGGGTGTTGGTCTAGAGCTATGGTAGAGGCTTTATGAGAGAGGAATTTGATGGGGCTTAAGCTTCTTTCACTGTTATGAAGGTATGGTTGAAGTTAATTTGATTTTGGTGGACTATGGAGATGTATTGGGCTCTGTCCTAGTTTCTTGCGAGATTTTGAGCTCAAAATTGAACTCTGGCAGTAGAAATTGGTGAGGGAAAATAGTTGGAATGCACTGAGGGGATCTTAGGGAAGCTCTGTGGTCAATTTGGAGAGGTCTCTCTAAGAATTTTTCAGCACTCTCTCCCATGGCCGTGGGAGGTGTTTTTTATAAAAATGGCTAAGGGGTGGTTGTCATGGCCAATTAGGGGGGTGCATTGTGCTGCTTAAGTGGAGGGCGGAGGAGCTCTACAACTTAATTTGGCTGAGTTGGCCTCTATGTTTAATTTGGGTAAATTTCCATGGGGTGGCTCTCGGTTTTTAACTTCTCTGGTGACAAGGCCGGTTGGCCATGGCAGGGGAAGGTGGTTAGGTGCTCAGGGCATCCAGGGGAATATGTCAAAGCAATTTAATGCAATGGGGTTTAGTTTTGGTAAGGGTATCTTAAGCATGTGTATTTTTAGAAATTAGATCCCTTAATTTGGGAGACTTTTGGTCCATGGCTTATCTAGATTGGGTTATATGAGTTTTGGCTCAGTCTTAGGGTTTAACCAATGGCTGAGGTGGAGTTAATTTGACGACTTTGGGGTAGTTAGGCCATCTTTAATGCATGGCTTCAATGTAAGTCCAAGTAATCAAAGCTCGGGTTTGGGCTAGGTTATCCATGTCAATTGACCCAATTGATTGATTAACATTGTGTAGATGATTGTTATGAAGATTTTTGGTGAAGGGTTGAAGTGATTTTGAGTTAAATTGGTAGGTCAATTTGAGGGATTTTTAAAATTTGGCCAATTTGGGCATGTTGGGTTAGACATGTGTCTAAGTTGAGCTAGCCTTAGGCTAGTCAAAATTGAATCATCCACATGATCAAGAGAGATGTTGTGAAGATTTTTCATGAAGGAATAGAGTGGAAATTTTGGGGTTAAGGCCCTCAATTTGGTGAGATTTTGAGACATGGTCAATTTGGGGTAAATTTGATGCTTTTTGGACTTAGGTTGAAATCAAATGAAATTGAAGCCACACCAAGGCCAATTGAAAGTCAAGTTTGATGTTTAGGAATGTTATGAAGATTTTTTAACACAAATTGTGGCAAATAGAGTAGGCCATGGGTTCAATTTGGTGGAACCAAGTCATAGGGTTTTGGTTTAGCTCAAAATTGGGTTCAAATAATGGATCAATTGAGCTTGAATTTGATCTAGATTGGTCACATCAAGTGTGAATTTAAGTTTAGAATTGAAATCGGGGTAAATTGAGACCAATTGGATAGACATTTGGAGTGATTTAGGAAAAATATGGGCCTTTAAAGGGTAATTTGGGAGTTTTAGTCAAAGATGGTCAAATTGGCCAAATTGGGTTATGTGATAGTTGAGAAAAACTCAAATTGGGAATATTTGGGATTTTTGGAATTTTTGCGATTTTTTTTGAATTTTTTGGAATTTTGGGGCAAGGAGGGGTATTTTGGTAATTTGGCCAATTTTGGTGATTTTGGGTCGTTTGTTTGTTTTGGTAGAGTTGGAATGCCAACCACCATCAATAAGCCATGGACCAATGGAAACGCCATTTTGGGTCCTCTATGTAGTGATCTTAGCCAAACCCTAGCATAGTGCTAGTGGGTTTAGGGGACCGCCTACAGGAGTCTCCCAAAAGTATCAAGGGACCAAAGCCTAGAAGCTTTAGAGTTGAGAGTGATTGTGAGTGTAAGTGATTGCAAGTGAGTGCCTTAGCCCTAGACCAACACCTAGGGTCAACCCTAAGATCCAGCAGTCCTAAGGGTGACTCATCTTGAGTCTCCCCCATAATGACTCCACCTACTAAGTGCTAGAAGTTAGGACCAATATGTTGAATTTTCAAGTTGAGTAAAGAGGAGTGTAGAATTTCTAATGGTGAGGGTTCCTTGTCTAGTTTTCTTAGAATAGTCAATAAGAAAGTCTTATGGCTGGACCTTAGGCTACTAAAGAGGAAAAACTAAACCTCAACCAAAAGTGAGGTCAACAAATGGACCCCCAATAGGTGTGGTGTGCTAGGCAAGCACACCGCACGTATTGGCGTTGACCGACGAGATCAACAAAAACTAATACAAACTCTTAAGTGAACAGACCTGGAAGTATGTGTAGTGTTGTGTGTGTGATTTGTTTCTGCTAGGAAATTAGCAGATGATCTTCTGATTGAAATCAAGGAGTAGGGACTCTCGCTGGGGATCAGAGAGTGAAATTTAANTTGAATACTACAGGTACTAACTGTAAAACTTCATATAGGCTTTTAAACATTAAATAAAACATAATTTATTCTAAAGAATTTACTGGGAATTAAAATAGAAATACTAAAACTGAAAAACAAAAACTGAAAATATTAAACATTCAACAAGCTCAAACTGAAAAGACTAAAACAAAAATTGAAAAATTAAAAGTCTATTATTATTATTACAATATATAGATCCACAACACAACATAAAATTCTTAAATCCAACAAGTCTTAAATAAAAGTATAACTTAGTACAAACAAATATACAAACAACACATAATATCAAATCAAACTTAAACTAAACTATCAGTTCTCATCTCCTTCCTCACCATCATCATCATCATCTTCTTCTTCTTCTCTTACCTCTTCATCTTCATCATGAATGGTAGCATAGGGAACAAAGCTGGGGCATGCAGGAAAGTTCACATTAGGTTCACCCGTGAAGTGTCTAACCATATCATTTTGAAAATCTATATCATATTGAACTCTCCTCTGCTGATATTCATCATTATATGCATTCATTGCTTCTATCTCTCCAAACTGAGTCTGTATATTAATGATATCATATTATTGAATAATGAGCTGGTCCATAATACTTTCCAAAGATGTAAAACTAGAAGTAGATGCCCCTACAAAAGATGTAGAGGGCCTATGCGTTCTATACTTATTGAACGATTCTACTCTTTGAATCATGTGCCTCCCAATCAGATTCTGAAGCTGTAATATCTCTTCATTTCTATGGGATTTAACTCCTGATTGTTCACATAAAGTGAAAATCAAGGCAAGACATTCCAAGCCTCAAGTAGTAGCACTACCAACAATACTCCGAGCGTGATGAAATATAAGCTTGCAAACGTCTATTGTCTTCATGTTCTGAATGCAATAGTTCAACAAAACTCGATCCTTTATAATATCAGCGAGATGATTTGTACGTAAAATTCTATCAGAGATGGAGTGATGCCATACTTTGTACTGAATTGTCAACATGGAAGCGGGGAAGTTAAATATTTTGTTATTCTTCTTCCAATCCCCTTTTCCATCAGTCAGAAAGGCAACGACTTCTTTCAGTGATGAATCAGTGATAACAAAAGTGACATATTCATCATGGAAGACATTCCTCAGTCCATATAACACATTAATCCTTTTAGAGGTAAACTCAACTTGCGTACCTCTCACCAAAATATGATCTTCTGTGGTGAACTTAAGGTTGGTGTAGAACTCCCGAACCATCAGGACAATCACTACAACAGTTAAGTAGCAGAATTGCTCCCAATTTCTGGCGAGAATCAACATTTCAATCTTGCCTCCCGGGTTCGCAAACGCACTTTCTTGGATCAATCTTTGGTCTCAATTTGTGTATTGTAATAGTGTTGGGCCTTGAAATTAATGAACTTTCGAGCATCAAATTTGCCCGGCGTTCTTCCTCTTTTTGTGCGGGGAGCCATCAAAGATTCTATGAAAAATTCAAATAAATTACTAAATCACAAATATAACTCCTTAAGCAAGATTATTTGGTATGAAACTTTTCACCATGACTTTTCTTCAAGCATTTTCATAAAAAATTCCATTTTTCAAATCTCATAAAATATATGGTTAAAATAAAAAATTTCTAAGTTAAAGTGAAGCTCTTACCAAGATAAGATGAAATCTATGATTTTTGGCCTTTAAATCCTTCTCCTTAGCCCACAATGTGATGCCCTAAACTAATGGTTGGAGGTGGAAGACGACCAAGCGATAAAAATGAAGGTTTTCGTCCGATTTTGCGGGTTTTTTAGCTAATATGGCATGCTCGGACCTTTGGTGCATCTTGAGCCAAATCTAGAGCATCATGTGTAAAGGCTTTGTAAATTGGCGCATGATGCGCCAGAGCATATTTTTGCCAGATCTTGGTTTCTATGGAAATATGCTTCGTACCGCTTAACATCAACCCTTATTTGACTAAAAAAAACCTTTCTACGTATAATTAAATATCAAACTAACACCAAATTTTCACAAACATCACAAAACTCATATATATATATATATATACATATATATCTATCTATCTATCTATCTATCTATCTATCTATATGAAATTCGTGTTATTACAAACTAAAATTTTTCAAGCCAACACATAACAAAGTCAGTGTTCTAAAGCAAACCAACGTCCTAACTTTGAAATCTAAACATCAAACTTCAAAGTAATAAACATAGATAGTGCAACAATAGAAAGTAAAGGCAATCTAACATAACAAACTAAAACATACAATACTAGATAAAACATTTCATGCTTAACCTAACTTTAAACATCTTCTACACTCTCATCCTCCTGGATATTTCCCATAGACTGGTAGTGCACATACAAATTGTGGAAGGGCATAAATAAAAATTCATAAGTTGAATTTTCCTTTTCAATCCACACATGCTTCTTGAACATACGTACCAAACCATCTTTAATATGTCCTATATGTTCAAAATGTTCCTTGAGTCTCCAATCCTGGTGATCCAACAATTTAAAAACACTCTCAATTGCATGTATAAGATTATGCACCTCTTTCTCAATCTTATTGATTCTCTTTGAAAGTGCACTCAAGTTGTAATAAGGCCGAATAGGTGATGAATTCTTGGATCCTTGATCCATTTGTACATTCACATTATTTTCATCTCTCATGCCAATGCAACTGTAGTAGACTTTAGTATCCATCAGCTTCCAAGGCAGTAGTACTTTCTCCCAGCTTTCATAAGGTACTTGCATATGACTACAGAGTTGGAAAATAGTGGATGCCCCAATCTAGTTGTAGATCCATTCATGATCAAACCCAAAATTGATTTTACAATTATGAAGCTTGCACCAACAGGTTTTCTAATTTGAATATAGTAGTTCCTGATAGCACTCTCCTTAATGACCTTACTAATTTTCATAGTAGGCGGTAATTTTGAGGAAATGAAGAAATGTCATGCCTTTGAAGTATGATTTAACAATGATGTAGAAAAGCTCAGATTCCCATCATCTCGGGCTTCCCAATTAGCATCTTCATCTGTAAGGTTACGGTAGATTTCATCCATGCTGTTTCTTGTAGGGGTAAAATTTACATAGCGGCAGACAGACATGTTCTCGATCAGAAACATTTCATTGATTCTCGAATGAGTGAACTACACAAACCTGCCTCACATGTAAATCATTCCTTGGTTGATCCCATGAAAATTTACATAAAATTCTTTCACCACAAGGATGACTATAGCGGCAGTAGTGTAGCAAAGAGCTTCCCAACGCCTCTGCACAATAACTTGTTAGACTTGAGTATTCGGCGTGTTGAATCATCGATTCATAAATCCCCTCTTTTTGATAAGCCTCTTCTTCATTATAACTCGATCATGCAACTTCTGTCCATCGAAATTGATGAACTTTCTTGGTTGAAATATCCAAATCTAGCTGAGTTTCTAGAGTGGGAAGCCATAGAAATTGAAAAGTGGTGAATCTTCCCTCATTTCACCCATAAAGTATGTCTTGGAGTTGGTTTTTAGGAGTTCTTTCAAGGTGTCCCCACCAAAAAAACTGCTATTTGAAATGTTTTAAGTCATTTTTGTCTCTGCGACACATCATGTGCTGATCTGGGGCATCATGTGCCAGCTCTCTGGAATTTGGCGCATTATGAGTCAATCTGGAGCATCATGCGCCAGTTCCAAAATTATGACCGTTTTGATTTTGATCAAATAAATTCTTAGTCTTTTCACAACATTAGGAAAATAAAGATGTTTCTAAACATTTTTCTCAAATACACGGATTACATAAAGACATAAACAGAAACATACATATAAGATTTTAAATCAAAATTTAAAAAACAAAATAAACAACGATACATATAGGTTGCCTCCCACAAAGCGTTTGGTTTAATGTTGTCAGCCTGACATTCCCAGTCTCATTATGGATGATCCAACATGATAGTCTCTTTAAGATTTGGTCTTTGACCATTAAAATAATGTTTCAAATTATGCCCATTTGCTTTAAATATTCTTCTAGTTTTGGGATCTTCAATATTGACTGCTCCATAGGGATGACTTTTATAACTTTGAATGACCCTTTCCACCTAGACTTTAATTTTCCAGGAAATAATTTCAATCTTGTATTATATAATAAAACTTCCTGTCCAAGTTCAAATTCTCTTTTTATTATCTTTTGATCATGCCATTCTTTCATTTTTTTCCTTATAAATCATTGCATTATCGTGAGGTAGATTCATAATTTCTTCAAGCACATTCAATTGCAATAATCTTTTCTCACCAGCTTCTTTTAAATTGAAATTAAATTCTTTTATCGCCCAATTAGCTTTATGTTCTATTCAACTGACAAATGACAAGCCTTCCAAAAAATTAATCAATATGGCGACATTCCTACAGGTGATTTATAAGTTGTCCTGCATGCTCATAATGCAGTATCTAATCTAATAGACCAATCCATTTTGTTAGGATTAATACTCTTCTCCAAAATTATCTTAACTTCATGAGTAGATTCTTCCGCTAAACCACTAGTCTGAGGATGATAAGCAGTTGCAATTTTATGTATTATATTATATTTTTTCACCAATCTTGCAACTGTTGCATTTCTAAAATGATTACTCTTAACATTCCATATCTTGTAAAAATTTTTTTAATTAAAAATTTTGAAACACTTCGAGCATCACATCTAGTTAAAGCGATTGCATTTATCCATTTTGACACATAATCCACCACAATCAATATATATATATTTCCAAATGAAGCCATGAATGGTCCCATAAAATCTAATCCCCATGCGTCAAAACATTTAGTTTTCATATTAAAATTTAGAGGTATTTCATTTCTTCTAGAAATCTTACCTACTCTCTTACACCGATCACATGTTTTTATATATTTTTTAACATCACTAAATAGAGTATGTCGGCTATTTTTTTCTTTCAAAAATAAGATTTTAAAATTTAAATTTGGAATTTAATATATATATATATATATATAATGTAGTTTTAATTTTAGTGAAAATGGTAACTTTTTATTTTGAAAAAAATCATGAGACAGAGTAGACCTCATATATCTAATAGCTTAAACAGCTGAGCACGACACCATAAATGATATATCATCTTGAAGGATGGACATATCACTTATTGGTAGGCTTAACTATATAAACTTAAAAGTTTATGACTCTATTTTGGTATGCAAAATTTATAGCCGACAAATTCTCTTATCTAATACATAGATTAGATAGGGTTTAGATTAATCTGGGTTCTTAAATTCCCCATAGTAGCAAGCCTCTATAGCTAATTACATCTTAGACAACCGAAGTCACCTAAGAAAACTCTCGATAATGATCAGAGGTTTCGTCTTCAAGAATTCAACGTTCAAGTTTCCATGATTGTTCATAGGAAAAGTCAAATGGGAAAGGTTCAAATAGGAACAATCATTTTTCAAAATCCAAACGAATGAAAAGTAGGAGATGTCAAAGATACTGAAGGGGATTCAGTAACATCTCAAACTAATATATGGTTTGACTTTACATCTTTGGAAGAGAAATTATTTGATGTTTCAGTCCTGCAAATTATTTAGATGTTTAGGACTTGTATCTGTATGTCATATGCAAATAGCCCGAGAAAATGTAAAGATTTATGTCGTACCAAACGACCACCTTAGAATCCCTAAAAGTTTAGGACTTATATCGTATGATATAAAATCATAGAAAGTCCTAAAAGATAATGTGAGGATTTATATCATACTAAGAGAACATCCTCAACTTCCTATAAACATGTTATTTAAATCAATCAAGGCTCTGCATAAGCTCATCCTTTTGTCTTTGGTAGTTGCCTTGACCGTTGTCCGGAGATGAATCGTCAACCGACCACATCGTCGTTTCGTTCCGAGCAGAGGAGAGAGAGAAGAGAGAATAAAAAAAACCATGCCTTGAACGACCTATCCTAGGGGATTGCACAAACATACTAGAAAGGTAGCAACTAAAGCATGAATACTGGTAAATGTATACAGTACAACAAAGAACAGAAAAAAAAAACTATGCTGTAAGAGATGATAGGAAAGTGCATGAGACATGTAGCGAAGTATAGTACAATACAAAATTAAAGGAAATATGCAGAAAATAAAGTATAGTGATTAAATAAATAAATGTGTACCTGATCAAATTCTGCTAAAGCTTCAAAACAGATTGCAATTGTATGATATAAATGGGCAGGTAAACATTTGCATATTATTAAAGAAAGGTTAAATGATGAGCATATGAAAGGTTCAAGATGGGATATTAGATTTCAATTTGGGGATAGGCTCAGACTAGACCCCTTTTCTCTCTATCTTGACTCCACAGACAACTGATATATCGAGGTCAACCTATCAACATCAACCAGATGCCACCAACAAATCACCCCTATAATCAGACAGTCTTAAACCCTATCGTTTAAAGGATGTGTGAACGTAGTACTTACTGAAGTCATCAAAGTGTGGTGTACCTGTACATGAAATGTAGTATTTAAACTTATCAACATACAGTACATGTATATGTGAAATGTAATATCTGTCGTGTATGGCATAGTGTGTGAACTATATAGTGTGTATGAGTGTAATATCTATTTTTTTGTGCAAGTCGTAATATCTATACATGATATGCAATATTTATCGTGCAGAGTGTAGTGTATGGATATAGTGTCTACAGTGTAGTGTCGTTTATGTTCTTTTGTGGATGTAATGTCTGTGCAGTGTCTGTAGTATCTGTTCTTTTGTGAGTGTAGTATTTGTGTAGTGTCTGTAGTATGTGTTCCTCTGTGAGTGTAGTATCTGTGCAGTGTCTGTAGTATCTGTTCCTTTTTTTTATTACCTATTCTCAAAAATTTTAAAAAAAGGTTAGAGCTGTTAACGATCTAGGGGTGAAAGGGCATCACACTAATTGAGCATTAATTTTATATCTCAATTATAAACTAAGTTGTCAAATGGTTCTCTTGCATCATTGCCCGTTACCCCTCGTCTCGAACTAATAGGCCATATCGATATTTCATATGCTCATCCTTAGAATTTTTTTTGTAGATCTCATATTGAGAAATAAACATCTAAGCATTTTTGTAATATCCACTTTCCACCTCTAAGCTTGAATTTTGAATCTGTATATAATCATGACATACTCTACCAATTTTTAAAGAGGAATGTGTTTCCATCTTCACATTGTCAAATTCAGGTCTATAAGATTTATGCAACCAAGGAAAGCTAATTCCACCAATATAGACATGCTTCATAAAATCTCAAACAATATAATTCTTAAAGATTCAATTTTAACATGTTGATTAAAACTATTAAGTCAAATAATCTCTAAAGAATGATAGTGAAATATATACATATCACTTGATTTTCAAGCAACAAAAAAATGACTCGGAATAAGTGCTGAAATATAAGCCATTGCTGGATAAAACCCAACTCAAAGGAGAGTCAAAATCGAGCCGTTAAAAAAGCAGAATTAGGTTCGGCAAGCGAAAAAATCCAAGCCACAATTGCATAAAACCAAGCATAAAGAAGCACAAAACTGAGTTACCCTAAAACAAAATTGAACCATCAAAGGCCATCAAAGAAGCTAAAAATTGGATTTAATATGAGTGCCAAGCTGAAGAAACAGAACTAAAATTTGAAAATGGATTAGCTAAACCATTAAAATATAAACTCAAATCTAATATAAGAGCCAAGCTGAGTCATTATCTAAAGAACCAAAACAGAACCCTATAAAAAGGGTTGATCTCAAATCACCATCAAGAGAATCAAGAGTGATTTATAAAGTATTTATTTCAAGCTATAAAATAACATGAAACCAAATTCAGCTTCAAAATAATTTTTAAAACCACAAGTAATCCCCAACAGGTATATTCGAATAATTCAGCAAAAAGTGACAGAAGTCAGCCTCAAATTCAAGTACTCAAACTCAAAATTTTATTTCCAATATGCATTTGAATGAGACAACATGAGGAATAGGGGCTGTAGCCCACACAAATGAAATTTAAAATTAAATCAATGTGTATCCGAATAAGATAACAAAGGTGAGCAAAGACTGCAACTCTCAATCGAGTTTCAAAACTAAAACAACTTCCCAATATATATATATATATATATATTCAAATGAGGTAGTAAAGGGAGCAAAGAATTGCAGCTCCAACCTAACTCTTAAAACAAAAAAAAGGCCTCCAATATGTTTATTCGCATAGGGGCAAAAAGAAGGATAGGAACCGAGTCCCAAACTGTTATTTAGAACAGAAAATAAGAGCTCCAACATAAACTCGAATAAGAATGGCAAAGGAGCAAGGATTATAGCTCCAAATAATTTTCTTGAAGCCAAAAAATATTTCCTATACATATTTGAATAAGACAGTGAGAGGAGTAATGACTGCAGCCCCCAAACACCTTCGTTAAGACTAAAGGAAAATTGTTCCAAAATGTGTTTGAATATAGCAGCACAGAGAATGAAAAGTATAGTTCCAAATAGATATTCAAGTCTAAAACAACATATATCTGGGTGAAGTAATGATAGGAACAAGAAAATTAACCTTCAATCATGTAGTTAAAACCCAATATTATATGTATCTAAATAGGACTGTAAGAGGAGTCAAAACCGAGCTATCACCAAAAGCCAAAAACCAAGAAAGTAAAGCAGCTCTTCGGGCACCAAGTGATTTCAATATATAATAAAAAAAAGAGGCAACAAGAAGAGCCAAAACTGAGACAGTAAAGCAGTTTTCAAAGTTATAAAATGATTTCCAATCATGTATCCGAGCAAGGGGGCAGCAAAAAAAACATGAATTAAGCCCCAAAATGATTATTCAAAACAAAAATAATCTCTAACATATGTATTCGAATAAAGGCAGTAAGAAGAGCAAGAATCTAGCTTCAAATAAATTCCCAAGAACCGAAATATAAATTGTTATACAATTTGAATGAAAATAACAAATGATCAGGGAGAATGAACTCTTAAATTTTATTTAAAAATTTTAAAAGAACTTAATCATTAAACATATTTGACTTAGAGCTACATTAGAATAAATGGCTCTAGACATTTCCATCAAGCTAGAAAACTTCTCCACAGTATATTTGAATGAGGCAGTAGAAATAATGGAATGGCAGCATCAAGCCATTAAAACCAAATTTAAAACCATCCATATCTCAAACTAATAATCTCTAACCCAAATCCCTTGCTAGTTCAAGAAGGGAGAGGGTGGAGGATAGATTGCAAGAAAGAACGCTTCCAAAAATCGCAGCACTATATTTCTCCAAAGTCTCCAAAGTCTCCAAAGAAAAAAAAATCATCCTCATCTTCCCCTCCCATGGAGTATTTATAGGTAGAGATGAGAGAATGGTTCACCGACGGTGAGCATCGGGACGGTGAGGAGAATCACCCAAAAAGAGTAAAAATTCGAAAAAAATTCAAAATATGAAGGTTATTATACTCGTTTAGGCGGGAAAGTTCGCTACGGCAGGCTACCGGCGAGGCCACCAGCGATGAAGGCTCGGAAAGGAAAGGGATGACCGACAAACCGGTAAGAGACTCCACGGCTCGGCTAGGGCAAAGAACGGAGGCACGAGGGAGTTTAGATTTTTAGGTTTTAAACGATTATGTTTTATATAAAAAAAACTTTATCAAATATATTTTTATTTTAATAAAGAAAATATTAAATTTTGTGTGATCCTCTCGTGCTTGGAGCCCTAACAAAATGGGTGTCCTCCCTAGCTAAAATCGACGTCCCGAACACAATAGCGGAGTCCGTTTCATCATCCAGAGTCATCTGAACAAAGTCGTCGTCGATCGCGTCAAATTAAATTCAATTCGCGCGCGACACGATAAATGAAATTATTTTGACCCGATCGGAGCCGTTTAACGAGTATGATGAAAATATTGATCGGACATGCATTAGCAACAACCAAACTCAAATACAATGCTCGTAGTGGCAAGTCAAACAACGCACACGCCACGGTGTCCACCTACATCTTTCAAATTTCTATAGGAGCTCAATTTGAGCTTCAATATGTCGGCTTTTCAATCGATTCAATCGAATGTTGAGGATCTAAAATCATCCATATCAAACTACAAAGAGTGAGGAAATGGCTTAAATTTATAAAGGGAGGGTGAGTCTCAGTCTAGTCCTCTAAGAGAGTCAAAATAGAGGAATCTTTAGGCTAGATCCTAGGGTATCTAGAGAAGGGGAAAAGAAGACCTCCAAAATGAGGTCAATAAATGGACCCCCAATAGGTGTGGTGTGCTACACAAGCACGACGCGCCTATTGGCGTTGACCGAAATGATCAACCCGATTCCTCAAGAATGTCCAAGTAACCATACTTGGGACAAATCGAATGTCAAGTTTGAAGTGAGGTGGAGTACGATTTTCACTGGGAATGAGTAAATGAATTTTCAGAATGTTGTGGGATTTAAATTTTTGAATGATTTCAAATGTCAATTTTTAAAGTATATGCAAAAGAAATACTCAAAATTTAGCTATGAAATTAAAGAATGTGTAGAGAAAGGAATAAAAAAAAGACCCTCATTCCGAAGAATGTGTAGAAAATAAGTGAAACAAAAAGGGACTATATCAACTCGGAATACCACTAGGGAAGTTACATTCGAGCTGAAACTAGTTGAACAAAAATATTGTCTATTGTTTTAGGATTTATTAAGGGATTAGAAGTAAAACTCCATACCCAACCTAAGGGAAACAGAGGAACTAGAACAACTCAAAATACCGCTGGGGAAGTTACATCCAAGTTAAGAGACTATAGAAGAATATATGTCATGCTAGGAAGGAAAGCACTGGGACTCACATCCAACCTAAGTGGTGACAAAGAAAATATGTTTGCTACATTGGGGAGGAAAGCACTGGGACTCATATCTAACCCAAGAGGTAGCGAAAAGATCAGATTGAGAAGGAAAGCGCGGGCACTCATATCCAACTCAAGAGCTGATCAAAGGGAATCAGAATTTAGGTACTGACCCCAAAATGAGAGTTAAAATTTGGGTATTAACCTCAAGAAGAGAATCAAAATTTAGGTACCGATCTTAGAGAAAGGGAATCAGAATTTAGGTACTAACCCTGAAATGACAGTTGAAATTTGGGTATCAACCTCGAGAAGAGAATTGGAATTTAGGTACTGACCTTGGAGAAAGGGAATCAGAATTTAGGTACTGATCCTGAAATGAGAGTTGAAATTTGGGTATCAACCTCGAGAAGAGAATCAGAATTTAGGTACCGATCTCGGAGATAGGGAATCAGAGTTTAGGTACTGACCCCAAAATGAGAGTTGAAATTTGAGTATCAACCTCAAGAAAAGAATCGAAATTTAGGTACTGATCTCAGAGAAAGGGAATCAGAATTTATGTATTGATCCCGAAATGAGAGTTGAAATTTGGGTATCAACCTCAAAAAGAGAATCAGAATTTAGGTACCGATCTCGAAGAAAGGGAATCAGAATTTAGGTACTGACCCCGAAATGAGAGTTGAAATTTGGGTATCAACCTCGAGAAGAGAATTGGAATTTAGGTAC
>JXCR01147424.1:99770-118751 GCA_002079205.1 Phalaenopsis hybrid cultivar
TATATATATATATATATATATGTATGTATATAGATCGGACTAACAAGAAAGGAGAAAGTAGAAAGAAACAAAACAATAAAACGACTGCTATATATGTTATAGATTTATGTTCGGACCCAGTTGCAATTAAAGCACCGGTGCTTCTATGAACAAGACTTTATTTCTAAAGTTTGCTCTTTCGAAATATCATGATGCATAGTATTTCTTCAGATATCGTCCATTAATAGGATGCATAGGTCGTTCTCCTTGACAATTTATTAATTGGTAGGCTCCTCTTGAGTAAACCCTTTCAACCATGAACGGTCCTTCCCATGTTAGTTCAAATTAACTTCCTATATTGCGATGTGCAAGAATAGGTCTACTGAGGACAAGAACCAAATCACCAACTTTAAAAGTCTTGGGACGGACCAATTTGTCATGTGCTTGAGTCATCTTGGCTTGTTACAATTCCAAATTTTGTTTTGCTACCAATCGTTTTCCTTCCAAACTTTCTAATTCTTCCAATCGTAATTTGGCATTTTGTTCAGTAGTGATTTTGTTGGCAATGACAACTCTGAGAGAAGGAAGTTGAACTTCCAAAAGTAACATAGCCTTAAACCCATACACAAGAGCGTAAGGTGTAGACTGGGTTGGAGTTTTGAACGTAGTTCTATAGGCCCATAAGGCTTATAATAACTGCTCGTGCCAATTCCTTTTGTTTCCGTCCAAGGTCTTTTTTAGAATTTGGACAAGAGTCTTATTAAAAGCATCGGCCAATCCATTAGCTCTTGGATAATAAATTGTTGAATAACGCCAATCAATTCCGTATCTTCTGACAAAATTAATAATCTTCATGCTTTTGAATGCAGACCCATTGTCTGAAATAATTTTGCTTGGTATTCCGAAACGATAGACAATTTGATTCTTGAAGAACTGTAACACATGTTGTGCTTTTACTTCTCTCAACGGTATCACCTCTGCCCACTTTGAGAAGTAATCAATAGCGGCAAGGATGAAACGATGTCTCTTTGAAGATGGAGGGTCTATAGGACCCACCACATCCATGCCCCAACATTCAAACGACCATGACGCAACTGTCGGATGTAACACATTTGGGGGTGGTGTAAGACCACTCCATGTACTTGGCATTAGTGACAACTTTTGGCGATTTTCATACAGTCGGGCATCATCGCGGGCCAGTAATACCCTAGTCTTTTAATTTTCATTTTCATCTTCTGACCTGACTGATGAGCGCCACAAAGTCCTAAGTGTATCTCTTTAACGATTTATTGAGCTTCTATAGCATTCAAGCATCTTAACCACATTTGGTCGAAAGACCTTCGATAAAGAACATTATCTATTAAAGCATATGATAAGGCTCTCTTTTTTATTTGATATGTTATTGACTTATCATCTAGCAGATTTCCTGTTTGTAAATATTCTGAGAAAGGTTGACGCCAGTCTTCTACAGTTTTGGTGGTTGTCATTACTATTTCTTCTTTACCCAATTTGTCCAAAGTATCTACATCAATTTGGGACAAAACCTAAAGTCCTTGAACTGTGATCTTAATTGAATCTTCTTGTGGACATGCAAATTCCTTGGCGAGTTTGGCCAAAGCATCGGCGAGAGTTTTTTCTCCCCTTGGGATTCTGCATATTGCTACGTTTGGAATCTGTTATAATAACTTTGTTGTACAACGATGATATTGTTCCAATTTAGGCTTCAAAATTCTATATTGCCCATCAACCTATTGAATGATTAACTATGATATTGCTAATTGTAACCTATTAGTGTCAGTTATACCCATTGATATTGCTAATTGTAACCTTGTTATTAATGCTTCATATTCTGCCTCGTTATTTGTGCACGGTTCTGTCAAATGATAGGAATACCTTAACATCCCCTTTTTTGGTGTAATGAAGATCAATCCAATCCCTTCCTTACCAGGTATTATTGCTTGTAATTCTTTATCTTTTTGCGCTAAAGAAGCCCCATCAAAATATAGTTCCCAACATCGAGTCTTAGAATTTTCCACATCCATTATCTGTTCATCTGACAAATCATCATTAAGAGGGGAACTAGCCGGTAATGGGTATAAAAGTTATATCAAATTACAATAATATCATGGCCCATCTTACTAATCTACCAAAAAGCGTTGGTCGGGTCATTAAATATTGCAATGGATTATACTTTGAGATAAGGTTGACTTTATGAGAAAGCATGTAATTACGGAGTTTTTGAACTGCGAAGATTAAAGCCAAATAATGTTTCTCGATCGGAGGATATTTCATTTCCGCTGGAATTAAACGACTGCTTAAGTAATAAAGGGTATTCTCTTTTCCTTCATCGTTGACTTGGGCTAAGAGAGCTCCGAGGGAATCATCCAAAGCTGCGGTATAAAGTATTAAAGGACTGCCTGAAATGGGTGCTACTAAGACAGGAGGTGTCGTTAAATATTGCTTAATGCTCTCGAAAGAATGTTGAAATTTATCATCCCAAATAAACTTTGCATCCTTTTTAGTCAACACGGAAAAAGGTTGACACCTTCCTGAAAAATTAGAAATAAAGCATCTTAAATACGCTAGCCTTCCTTAAAAAGATCGTAATTATTTAAATTTTTAGGGGGTGGCATTTCTAAGATGGCTTTAATCTTACCTGGAACAATCTCAATCTCGCGGTGACGAACAACAAACCCTAAAAATTTCCCAAAAGTCACACCGAATGCACACTTTAAGGGATTCATTTTTAGGTTAAATTTTCATAACCGTTCAAAGACAATTCTCAAATCGTACAAATGGTCTTCTTTCTATTTACTTTTGATGACCAAATCATCCACATAACATTCCACCTGATTATGAATGAGGTCATCAAAGATCCTTGTCATCGCTTGTTGATATGTTGCACCAGCATTCTTCAATCCGAATGGCATTACAGTATAGCAATAAAATCCAATCGGCGTTCGGAAAACTGTAAATCTTTTATCTTCTGGAGCCATTTTTATTTGATTATACCCAGAAAATCCATCCATGAAAGAGAAAATTTCATGAGACGATGCAATATCCACCATCAATTCTGGAATTGGAAGAGGAAACTCATCTTTTAGGCATGCTTTATTCAAATCTCTAAAGTCCACACAGATGCAAATTTGCCCATTTTTCTTCTTAACTGGTACTATATTAGCCAACCATGTAGGATATTGTTCCTCCTGTATGAATTTAGCATCTATTAACTTCTTGACTTCATTTATAACTTGTTGTTCAATATCGAGACACATTCTTCTGGAAGCTTGCTTAACTGGAATAACTGTAGGATCTAGGCCCAGTTTATTTATTGCAACTTCTGGCGCCAATCCGGGCATTTCCTCATAACTCCAAGCAAAAAAATCTTTGAACTCTGTCAACAGCTTAATCATATTCATAGATTCTTCTTCACCAAGTAGAGAGCTAATAAAAATTGGCCTCGGTTCCTTTTCGGTACCCAAGATAATTTCTTGTAACTCATCTACAATTGATTTAATCTCTTCTTCAAATTAAGGTGGGGTGTCGTCAATTGTAGATTCTTCATAGTTGTTCATAACTTCCAAACAATCTTTTTCATGTTCATTAGTAACAACTAAACAAAATTCCGTATCATCAACATGCTCTACTGTGCCGAATCCAAGACCTTGCTTGGAATTAAAGGCTTGATTATCATTATTCCAAAGTTTCTCAAAATATTGTGATTGATTTTTTGACCATTGCTTAGGTACCAGACCGTACTGAGCAAGATTTTGAACACAAGGCAAATACCAATCAATAGGTAATTCCATCAATTCGAAAGAAAGCTCATCTTCAAGTTCTACATTGATTTCAAAACTAGAGAATGAAGAACAACGATGAAACTTAATTGCTTTCATACCAGCACTATGTACCTCTTTGACCATCTGACCCTCAATTTTTTGAGTAGAAATTGAGGTGAGGGTCATAGTTTGTACATAACGATCAATCTGATTGTACATTGATCCATAATCAAATTTCTCTTCGTCTTCTAAATCTATTTCGAAAAGAGGTTTCTTCTGGTTAATCGTTGTTACGCTTTCCTTATTTTTTCATCTTCAGAACTGTCTTCCAAACCAATGTTCATGATTGGACTCTTTTGTTCAACAATTTTATCGTTTCTTCCGCGACCTCGTCCTCGGCCTCGACATCGGATACGAGTTCTAGAGGAAATCTCACCCTCTTGTTGTAAAGGGGTAATAAAAGATTGTTGAATCAGTATCGGATGACCTTGTCTTTGTATATCTTCTGGACCCTTTACATTTATTGTAATATCATCTTGAAGCGTAACATTCTTTTTCAGAGGAGTATAGTAATTGGCATCTTCATGAATGCCTATTTCATGAATCGAAAACGGCTGTAGGTTTCCCTTTATACAATATTATTGTCCTTCCAAACAATACTTTATGCATTGGCGCAATGAAGAAGGGACAAAATTGTTCTCATGAATCCAGGGTCGGCCCAATAGAGCATTGAACGAAGTCTCAAAATCAATGATATGGAATTTTGTAGTTGTTACTAATTCTCCAATTCTCATTAGTAATGTAATTGATCCAAGAGATCTTTTCCCTTTTTGGTTAAAACCTCTTAACATCATCTTATCAGTAGTTAATTATTTTGCGTCTATATCCAAATACGCCAAAGTCCGTAAACTCATTATATTAATGGATGCCCCTGGATCCACTAATACTCTGGAGAGCATGAAGTTGCCGATGTTGACAGAAATATACAACGGACGATTATGATCAGCGGTCCCAAGTAGCAAATCATCATTTGTGAATGTTATTTTTACTTGTTCTCTTAATGAACAAACCTCATCCGAGTAAGTACTAGCAAGTTGAGCTAAACAAATTTTTGGATCCAGCAGAGCTTTTATTAAAGCTTCTCTCATTTCCTTTTATAGGATTAAGGCATCGTATATAGTCAACTTAGCAGGTAACTTCCTAAGATGGGCTAGTACATTATAGTCCACTTTAATGTTGTTTCCTCATTTCCATTTCAGATAGGTGTTTCATCGATCGGTGGGACTAGATTATCCTGAATAATTGTTTGTTTCATTGCATCCTTTGGACCCATCCTCAGAGGTAATACTTTTCCACTTCCCAAATTTATTTCTGTCACCTCTTCTGAATCATGACTTGATTTTGGAATTGCCTCTACATGAGCTGGAGTAACTGATTCTTCAAGGATTCCTTCTAAATCCGAAGACTCCAACTCTATTGCAATTGGCGATCCATGAAATTCAAAAATTGGCGCATCTTCTTCTGAATCATAATCATTATCATCAATATTTCCTCCTGGTTTACCGTCACATGTGTTAGAAATCTATACGAGTTGAGAATCATAAAAATGATTGAGATTAGTATCGAGATTAGGTGAGACATTCCCAATTATACCATCAACAAAAATAGTCAGAACGTAGCCAAAGTGAAATTCCATAGTATTACGTGCCCCTGGTGGAGCAAAGAAGAAATCATTCAAAGTCAGTGGTTTGAGATATTTCTCTCCCAAATCCGTAGTAACTAATCTCGAATGATCGAGTCTCATTTCACATTTCGGCTTTTTGATGGGTTTTTCAGTCTTCTTCAAATCTTCTTCTACTGTAATCGACAATATTGGCTTAACAGGTTTTCGATCTTGAATTGCAGCTTATACTGAAGTATTCTGAATTTGATTCAGTATTTTCTCCGAAGACTTTGTCCAAACTGTATTCCACCCATCTTCAACTACGTAAGGATCGATCGGAATAGTTGGATCAACCGAAACTGTTTGATTGAACCTTTTCTAAGGTCTTTCATATACTCTTTCGGGATTGTTATGTTCCCGTCCCTGAGATTATATTACAACCAATTCTTGAAAGAAAAGCAATTCTCCAAAGTATGTCCAATCATTCTATGATATGGGCAATATAATGGGCGATCCTTCTTATCAACCTCATCGGACTTCTTTGGTTCTAGCAAGTTGAATCCTGGTTTCTTGATCAGATTGCGAAACATTTTACCAACAGCTTCATCTTTAAACGGATATACTTTGTTCAAATGATTAGTCAGGGTTGGAATTGATCTATTATTTGTCTGATAAGTCCTCTATTAGGATGACTGTGTACGGTATTGCTGGGGAGGCTGATGGCTCGGTTGTGGTTGTTAAACGTTTATCTCCAATGGTTGCTTACTCTTATCAATAGTCGCAACAGTCCCAAACTTCTTCTTAAAGACTTTTGAGGGTCTCTGTTTTTCAAATTTCTCAATGAAACCAAGTTGTTTTGCTTCCTCTTGAAGACTCGCGGCCTTACTGAGTAATTTTTCAAAAAATTTAATCGTGAATCCCTTGAGGAGGAAAGCAATTGGTCCATGAATACTCTTTAATAGGATTTTAATCGCATGTTGTTCTTGAAGTTGAGGTGCACATTTTATACTTAGATTCCTCCAACGTAGAATGTAATCCACTAAAGTTTCATCTGTTCTTTGTTTCTCGATTACCAAGTCACCGACAGTGATATGGTGTCGAGCTCCAGCAAATCATTTAATGAAGAGATCTTCTAATTCTGCAAACATTTTGATGGAACCATTTGGTAATTTTGCATACCAATCAAATGCCACTCCTGAGAGGTTACTGACAAACTGTCGGAAGAGTAGAGCATCATTTCCCCCGCATTGCAACAACTGGCGCGAAAATGTTCCACATGTTGTCGAGGGTTTCCTTTTCCATCAAAATTTTTAAACAGAGGTGGTATGAAACCTTTGGGATATTGCACGATATCAAATTCTTCAGGATATGGTCTACCCCTTAGAATTGATGCACCACCTTTGGATTGTATCAAGGTTTCTTTCACTTGTTTTTTTATCATACTTTTAATGTCCTTTTCCGGTATTGAATTCTGGACATGATCTTTCTTACCCTGTTCTTCTTTATTAATATAAATTGATTCCTTTTTATTATCGTTGATCTGTACCACATCCGGTTGGTTTACCTCAAAAAGCACTCTCTTTGGAGATTGCGGCTGGCTTTGTAAAGTCATAATAGCAGCCATCATTTCTTCCATTTTTTTCTTTCATGTACTCCATCTACTCATCTTTTTGCTGAATAATATTTTGCAATATTTCCATAGCATTCTCTTCTCCTGGTGCCTCTCGTAAGGATGAAGATGACCACATTTATCTCGGCAAAATCTTCATCCATATAATCAGTCAAATCCTCTTCATCATTTAATTCATCTTCTCTTTCTTTAGAAAAATGTTTGATGTCCTTTCTGAGCTTTTCCAACTTTATCTCAATTGGGTCTTTTTTAGACACCTTAGGATCAGTCTGTGACAACTGACAAATAACATTTTCAACGGCGATTGCAGCGGGCAACACATCACATGTGGAATTTTCTCTAGAATTTTCCATCATGGGTTCTTCCGTATGTGTTTGTTCAATGACCTTAGGTCGCCACACCATCTTCTCAGATACAAGTATCTTGGGGTTGAGTGATTTATTGGTGACATCCATATGCTGAGAATCGGTGGGCCCCCTAGTGTCTTAACCAGACACTTTACTAGGTAGTCTCTTATTGTTCTTTGATCTTTCTAACAATGGTAAGGGCATATCCTCTACCCTAGATAGACTTATCCTTGGCCTAGGATGATATTTAATGGGTTTTCGTCCCCTATAATTTGGGGAAAGAATGACGGTAGGAGTGATGACGACAGAAATGGGAGGAACACGAGCTCCTAAACGTTGTTTAATAGGAATCCTGGGTGGTAGTGGAGTGGAAGAGGCATAACTTAAATGACGATCATCTGAACAGACTTTACGAGAGGTTTGCAGAAGCAGACCTTCTCGCCTTTTCTAAAATTTCTTCGTAGGTCGCGAGATGAACCCATCGTTTTTCAGTATCTGTCTCCTCATTTGGGGTGATACAGCGCCTCCCATCCAATTGAGGATTTCATCAACAGAACATCTTTCTTTCTTTGCTAGCTTCTCAAAAACCATATGAACTCGCATTAATGGTACGAATCCTTTGGTTTGTACTTGATTATAACGGTGGTAAAATTGAGACGGTGCGACAAAGATCTTCTAGACATCTTCTTCATCAAGAGCAGCAGACAATAGATGAAACCTGCTCCCTCTTAAGAGAGGGGAGGTCTCGGGTAATCCAACTTCTTCATCTTCATCCAAGGAAATCGAGGCAACAACCTAGGCAGCTTTCATTTTCTTGATCTTGGCTATTCTTCGGTTCTTGTTTCTTCTCTTAGTCCTGGTCAGAGGTGCAAACCTCAAACTAGACCCTATTTCAAACACAGAAGGTGCCATCAAGAACATCAAACCCTCCACAGCGATAGGCTCGTCATCTACCTGAATTTCCTTCCCTTTAAGTCGAGCGAAGAAGTGACAGGTGCAGTAACTAGAGCGGTGGGCGTAGTAACAGTTGTTTCCATAGTATCCTTGACAATTTTAGCAATCTTTGTAATAGTAGCAACATTCTTCTCAGCTGAAATCCTTTTCAAAGGTGGGAACGCATGTGTTAACTTCAGGTTGAATTCTACTATGGGCTCCACCATTTCAGGGATTTTATTTCTCAGTACAGCGACGGTAATGTCTCCAAACTTAATGTCAGTATTGTCAAATTCTTGTCCAAAGAAAATGATGGCTTTGTCAGGTAGCCTGTTCTTATTCACAGCCAAGTCCATTCCAGTGTTGAAGGAGAAGATCAACTTTGGTGTAGTCATTTTCTGTAATTTCAAATTTTCAGAAATTAGACTCACAATGCTTGTAGCCATGGTTGCAGCAATTTAGGACGACTATCTTGAATCAAATCAAATCATTCAACTGGGCGTCTCTTTCAAGACTTATCCAAATAAATTTCTTTATATATATACATCTTAAGCTTTATTTATAGGTTTTAAATAATAAAATTAAATTTTCATAAATAAAGGAAAGAGTAGGATATGTAGGACATGTGTTTGTGACTTAAAGAGAAAGCTTCTCGAATCAAACTCACTCCTAAGGATCGTCACCTAACGTCTCACGCCTATTGTGAATCCATTCTATTTAGAATTTAAAGATTCCAGAACCTTTCTATTTATGGGTGATAAATAGTGTCTCCGGAATCAAAGGAAGTTGACAGTACTTGCTCAAGAAATAAATGAGCGAAGTACGTCACCAAAAGAATGATAGTTTGACCCACTAGGGATATGCACACACTACCGATGTTTGAAAATAAAACCTCTTGATCAAAGTGGAAAGAGGAACTAATCCCCAGCGAAGTCGCCAGAAATTTTTGGCAATTTTTTTCTTTCAAAAATAAGATTTTAAAATTTAAAATTGGAATTTAATATATATAATGTAGTTTTAATTTTTGTGAAAATGGTATCTTTTTATTTTGCAAAAAAGGATGAGTCCGAGTAGACCTCATATATATAATAGTTTAAGCAGCTAAGTATGACACCATAAATGATATATCATTTTGAAGGATGGACATATCACTTATTGGTAGGCTTAACTATCTAAACTTAAGTTTATGACTTTGTTTTGGTCTGCCAAATTTATAGCCGACAAATTACCTTATATAGTACATAGATTAGATAGGGTTTCGATTAATCTGGTTCTTAAAGTCCCTACAGGAGCAAGCCCCTATAGTTAATTACATCTTAGATAACCAAAGTCACCTAAGAAAACTCTCGATAATGATCAGACGTTTCGTCTTCAAAAATTCAATGTTCAAGTTTCCATGATTGTTCATAGAAAAAGTCAAATGGGATAGGTTCAAATAGGAATAGTTATTTTCAGAATCCAAAGGAAAAAAAAGTAGGAGATGTTGAAGATACTGAAGGAGATTTAGTAACATCTCAAAATAATCTATGGTTTGGGTTTACATCTTTGAAAGAGAAATTATTTGATGTTTCAGTCCTGTAAATTATTTAGATGTTCGGGACTTGTATCTGTATGTCATATGCAAATAGCCCGAGAAAATGCAAGGATTTATGTCGTACCTGATCAAATTATAAAAGTAAATATGCAGAAGATAAAGTACGGAAAATAAATAAATAAAAGCGTACCTGATCAAATTCTGCTAAAGCTTCAAAACAGATTGCAATTGTATGATATAAATGAGTTAGGTAAACATTTGTAGATTATAAAAGAAAGGTTAAATGATGAGCATATGAAAGTTTCAAGATGGGATATTAGATTTTAATTTGGGGATAGGCCCAGACTAGACCCCTTTTCTCTCTATCTTGATCCCATAGGCAACTGATATATCGAGGTCAACCTATCAACATCAACCAGATTCCACCAACGAATCACCCCTATAATCAGACAGTCTTAAACCCTATCATTTAAAGGATGTGTGAATGAAGTAGTATCAGAACTCATCAAAGTGCGGTGTACCTATTCATGAAATGTAGTATTTAAACTTATCAACATACAGTACATGTATATGTGAAATGTAATATCTGTCGTGTATGGCGTAGTGTGTGAACTATATAGTGTGTATGAGTGTAATATCTATCTTTTGTGCAAGCGTAATATCTGCGTGAAACCTGTAGTATCTATACATGATATGTAATATCTATCGTGCAGAGTGCAGTGTATGGATATAGTGTCTGCAGTGTAGTGTCGTATCTGCTTTTTTTGTGGATGTAATGTCTGTGTCGTGTCTGTAGTATCTGTTCTTTCGTGAGTGTAGTGTCTGTGCAGTGTCTGTAGTATCTATTCCTCTGTGAGCGTAGTATCTGTGCAGTGTCTGTTGTATCTGTTCCTTTTTTTATTACCGATTCTCAAAACTTTTAAAAAAGGGTTAGAGATGTTAATGATCTAGGGGTGAAAGGGAATCACACTAATTGAACATTGATTTTATATCTCAGCTATAAACTAAGCTGTCAAATGGTTCTCTTGCATCATTGTCAATTACCCCTCGTCTCGAACTAATAGGCCATCTCGAAATTTCATATGCTCATCCCTAGAATTTTTTTTATAGATCTCATATAGAGAAATAAACATCTAAGCATTTCTATAATATCCACTTTCCACCTTTAACCCTGAATTTTGAATTTGTATATAATCATGACATACTCTACTAATTTTTAAAGAGGTATGTGTTTTCATCTTCATATTGCCAAATTCAGGTCTATAAGATTTATGCAACCAAAGAAAGCTAATTCCACCAATATAGACATGCTTCATAAAATCTCAAACCATATAATTCTTGAAGATTCAATTTTAGCATGTTGATTAAAGTTATTAAGTCAAATAATCGCTAAAGAATGATAGTGAAATATATACATATCACTTGATTTTCAAGTAACANAATAGTTCTCTTGCATCATTGCCTGTTACCCCTCGTCTCGAACTAATAGGCCATCTCAATATTTTATATGCTCATTCAACAAATTTTGTATATTCTGTATCAAGAGAAATGAAAGAAGCATCTTAAGCATTTCTATAACATCCACCTTCTATTTCTAAACTTGAATTTTGAATATGCATATAATCATGACATCTTCACATTATCAAATTCAGGTCTATAAGATTTATGCAACCAAGGAAAGCTAATTCCAACAATATAGACATGCTTCATAAAATCTCAAACCATATAATATTTGAAGATTCAATTTTAATATATTGATTAAAATTATTAATTCAAATAATCGCTAAAGAATGATAGTGAAATATATACATATCACTTGATTTTCAAGTAACAAAAAAATGAATCGGAATAAGGGCTGAAATATAAGCCATTGCTGGATAAAACCCAACTCAAAGGAGAGTCAAAACCGAGCCATTAAAAAAAAAACAGAACTAGGCTCAGCAAGAGACAAAACCCAGGCCACAATTGTATAAAACCGAGCGTAAATAAGCAGAAAATCTGAGTTACCCAAAAACCAAATCAAACCATTAAAGGCCATCAAATAAGCTGAAATTTGGATTTAATATGAGTGCCAAGCTGAAGAAACATAACTGAGATTTGAAAAGGGATTAGCTAAACCATTAAAACATAAACACAAATCTAATATAAGAGCCAAGCTGAGTCATTATCAAAAGAACTAAAACAGAACCCTGTAGAAAGGGTTGAACTCAAATCACCATCAAGAGAATCAAGACTAATTTATAAAGTATTTATTCCAAGCTATAAAATAGCATGAAACCAAATTCAGCTCCAAAACAAATTTTAAAACCACAAGTAATCCCAAACAGTTATATTCAAATAATTCAGCAAAGAGAGACAGAAGTCAGCCTCAAATTCAAGCACTTAAACTCAAAATTATAATTTCCAATATGCATTTGAATGAGACAGCAAGAGGAATAAGGGCTGCAACCCACGTAAATGAAATTTAAAATTAAATCAATGTGTATCCGAATAAGAATAACAAAGGGGAGCAAAGATTGCAACTCCCAATCGAGTTTCAAAACTAAAACAACTTCCCAATATATATAATCAAATGAGGTAGCAAAAGGAGCAAAGATCTGTAGCTCCAACCTAATTCTAAAAAAAAATGGCCTTCAATATATTTATTCGCATAGGGGCAAAAAGAAGGATAGGAACTGAGTCCCAAACTGTTATTTAGAACTGAAAATAAGAGATCCAACATAAAATCGAATAAGAATGGCAAAGGAGCAAGGATTGTAGCTCCAAATAATTTTCTTAAAGCCAAAAAATATTTCTATACATATTTGAATAAGACAGTCAGAGGAGTAATGACTGCAGCCCCCAAACATCTTCGTCAAGACTAAAGGAAAATTGTTCCAAACTGTGTTCGAATATAGCAGCAAAGAGAATGAAAACTATAGTTCCAAATAGATATTCAAGTCTAAAACAACATATATCTGAGTGAATTAATGAGAGGAACAAGAAAATTAACCTTCAATCATGTAGTTAAAACCCAAATATTATATGTATCTAAATAGGACAGTAAGAGGAGCCAAAACCGAGTTATCACCAAAAGCCAAAAACCAAGACAGTAAAGCAGCTCTTCGGGGCACCAAGTGATTTCAATATATATTTGAAGAAAAACGCAGCAAGAAGAGCCAAAATCGAGACAGTAAAGCAGTTTTCAAAGCCATAAAATGATTTCCAATCATGTATCTGGGCAAGGGGCAGCAAAAAAAAGCATGAATTAAGCCCCAAAATGATTATTCAAAACCAAAAATAATCTCTAACATATGTATTCGAATAAAGGCAGTAAGAAGAGCAAGAATCCATCTCCAAATAAATTCCCAAGAACTGAAATATAAACTGCTATACATTTTGAATGAAAATAACAAAAGAACAGGGAGAATGAACTCTTAAATTTTATTTAAAAAATTTAAAAGAACATAGTCATTAAACATATTTGAATTAGAGCAGCATCAAAATAAATGGATCTAAACATTTCCATCAAGCTTGAAAACTTCTCCACAATATATTCGAATGAGGCAGTAGAAATAATGGAATCACAACATCAAGCCATTAAAAGCAAATTTAAAACCATCCATATCTCAAACTAATAATCTCTAACCTGAATCCCTTGCTAGTTGAAGAGGGGAGAGGGTGGAGGAAAGATTGCAAGAAAGAGCGCTTCATAAAATCGCAGCACTATATTTCTCCAAAGTCTCCCAAGAAAAAAATCGCCCTCATCTTCCCCTCCCATGGGGTATTTATAGGTAGAGATGAGAGAATGGCTCACCTGCAGTGAGCATCGGGACGGTGAGGAGAATCACCCACAAAGAGTAAAAATCCCAACAAAATTCAAAATAGGAAGGTTATTGGACTCGTTTAAGCTGGAAAGTTCATTACGACAGGCTACCGGTGAGGCTACCGGCAAGGCCACCAGCGATGAAGGCTCAGAAAGGGAAGGGATGACCGGCAAACCGACAAGAGACTCCACGGTTTGACTGGGGCAAATAACAGAGGCGCGAGGGAGTTTAGATTTTTTGGTTTTAAAAGATTTTGTTTTATTAAAAAAAACTTTATCAAATATATTTTTATTTTATTAAAAAAAATATTAATAAAATATTAAATTTTGTGTGATCCACTAGCGCTCGGAGCCCTGACAAAATGGGTGTCCTCCCTAGCTAAAATTGCATCCCGGACACAATAGCGCAGTCTGTTTCATCATCCAGAGTCATCTGGACAAAGTCGTCATTGATCGCGTCAAATTAACTTTGATTCGCGCGTGGCACGACAAATGAAATTATTTTGACCCGATTGGAGCTGTTTAACGAGAATGATGAAAATATTGGCCGGTCCTCGCATGAGCAACAACCAAAGTCAAATACAACGCCCACAGTGGCAAGTCAAACAACGCTCGTGCCACGATGTCCACCTACGTCTTTCAAATTTCTATAGGAGCACAATTTGAGCTTCAATATGTTGGCTTTTTGATCGACTCAATTAAATGTTGAGAATCCAAAGCCGTCCATATGAAACTACAAAGAGTGAGGAAATGACTTGAATTTCTAAAGGGAGGGTGAGTCCCAGTCTAGTCCTCTAAGAGAGTCAAAATAGAGGAATCTTAAGGCTAGATCCTAGGGTATCTAGAGAAGGGGAAAATAAGACCTCAAAAATAAGGTCAATAGATTAGGCCAATAAAATCTAGATTGTAAAATTTTTCGAGCAGTTCTATCATTCCCAAAATGTCCTCTAAATTTAAAATCATGACGTTTTTGCAAATCTCCTAAATTTCTTTATAAGGCACACATCGTCTTATAACTAAATCCTTAAATTGTTTATATAAATGCGAATCATCTTAAAAATATGATTTTGCATCATAAATGAATTTCTTTTCCTGTTGTTTTGTTAGTCCATATGGTAAAATACCACTAATAATATAATTCACAATATCAGCATACCAAGGTATTTCCCACCCTTTTACAACATAAATTTGTTCATAAAAAATATCTTTAATCTCTCTCTCCAGATCAAGTATTTCTTCTTATTCTAACGTCGATAGATGATCAGCTATTTGATTATTCATCCCTTTCCTATCGACTACTTCAAAATCAAACACTTGCATCAGAAGTATCTATCTAGTTAATCTTGGTTTTACATAAAATATTTAATAGCAAAATGGTCATTATGCACAACACATTTAGTTCCAATCAAATAAAATCTAAACTTATCAAAAGCATACACAATGGCTAATAACTCTCTTTTAGTGGTGGTATAGTTAATCCGAGCATCATTAAAAGTCTTATTAACATAATATATGACCTTGAAAATCTTATCATATTTCTACCCTAAAACAGCTCCAATTCCATAATCACTAGCACTACACATTAATTCAAAAGGTTTCTCCTTGACCGGTGAAACAATTATAGACGCAGTGATTAATTTTTTCTTTAAAGTTTCAAAGGCTTTAAGGCAATCTTTGTTAAAGTCAAAGTTTGCATCTTTTTCTAAAAGTTAGCATAAAGTCTTAGTAATTTTTGAAAAATCTTTGCTATCGAATCCAACATGTCCTAAAAAGCTCCTGACTCCTCTTACACTAGTAGGTGGAGGTAGGTTCGATATAGCCTAAATTTTTGCAGGATCTACTTCCATGTCATTTTCTAAAATTTTATGTCCAAGAAAAATTCCTCCTGCAACCATAAACTGACATTTCTCCCAGTTCAAAATGAGTTTAGTCTTTTCACAACTTTCCAAAACTTTTTCCAATTGATTTAGACATATTTCAAAGAAAGTTCCAAATATAGAAAAAACGTCCATAAAAATTTCAATCTCTTTTCAATCAAATCACTGAAAATTAACAGCATACATCTTTAAAATGTTGTATGTGTGTTACATAATCCAAAAGGCCTTTGTCGAAAAGCAAAAGTTCCATAAGGACTAGTAAATGTTGTTTTCTATTGATCCTCAGGGGCAATATGTATTTGTTGATAACTGATATATTCATCTAGAAAACAAAAATAACTATGCCCAGCCAATCTATCCAACATTTGGTTCAAAAAGGGTAAAGGAAAATGATCCTTTCGGGTAGCAGAATTTAATTTTCTATCATCTATGCAGATTCACCATTCAGTGACATGTCTTGTTGATATTAATTCATTATGCTCATTTGTCACTACAGTTACACCTCCTTTCTTTGAAACATAGTGAATTGGACTCACCCAAGCACTGCCTGAAATAGGATATATTATTCTCGCATATAACCATTTTATAATTTCTTTCTTAACCACTTCTTTCATCATAGGATTCAATCTCCTTTGAGGATCAGTTCTTGGTTTATGTTGATCTTCAATAAAATTTTATGCATACAGATTGAAGAACTGATTCCTTTAATATCAGCTAATGTCCATCCAAAGGCTTTTTTAAATCTTTTTAAAGTTTCTAACAATTGTTGTTCTTGCGCATTAGTTAGTTCTGAGGATACTATGACAGGTAGTGTAGAGGAATCTTCATAAGAATTCATACTTCAAGTGTGTAGGAAGTGTTTTCAATTCTAGTTTAGGGGGTTCTTAATATATGAAATCAAATTGTTGTCATTTTCTACAGGATCTAACATTTCAAGTTTTTCCGGAACATATTTCAGTTCTTTCGTACTCTCTTCCATAGACTCATCTGGGAATTTGTCCTCATCTTGACATTTCATATATTCCTTTTCAAATTTGCTTTCATATGTTTTTTTGAAATATTCATGGCTTAATTACTTATTAATATCCATTCTGAAGCATTCGATCTCTTGTTCTTTTGTAGGGTATCTCATTGATTTTTCAATATTAAATGTAACCTCTTGATCACTAACTCTCATGGTTAGTTCTCTTTTCTACACATCTATCAAAGCTCTTCCAGTGGCTAGGAATGGTCTTCCTAAAATAGTAGGAATTTATTTATCTTCCTCCATATCTAATACAATAAAGATCACACGAAAGATAAATTTATCAACCTTTACTAGAACATCTTTTATCACTTCTTTAGGATAGGTAATCGAACGATCAGCTAACTAAAGAGTTACAGTTGTAGGTGAAATATCTCTTAAGCCCAACCTTCTAAAAATTGATACTGGAGTAAGATTATTACTGGCTCCTAAATCACACAAAGCTTTTCCATAAAATCATTTGCCAATAGCACAAGGAATTGTAAAAATTCCAGGATCATTAAGTTTTTCAAGAAGCTTCTTCTGAATTATAGCGCTACACTCTTGACTGAGTGCAACAGTCTCATTATCTACAAACTTCCTTTTCTTATTAAGTATATCCTTCATGACTTCACATAGCTTTGACATTTGTTCCAAATCTTCAACAAATGGAATGTTTATCACCAATTTCTTAAAATTTTACAAAAATTTTGAAAATTGATTATCTCTACACTTCTGCTTCAACCTTTGAGGAAATGGAGGTGGTGGTCTTTCTACAGTGATTTTCAATGGTTTAATAGGACTTTCTGACTCACAATGAAAATCTTCACCAGAATTTTCATTTTCCTCCTCATCTTTTTTTATTTCAATTTCTCATTGAACTCTTTCTTCTAATTCTATTCCACTTCTCAATTGAATAATGTTAATTTGCTCTTTGTTCCGATCTTTAGGATTTACTTCAAAATTACTAGGTAATGCTCCTAGAGGACTATTTCTAAGTGTAATAGCAATAAAAATCATCATTGTGAGCATTTCTTGCCTCGATATTTTCCATTCTATTATCCATTCTTAAGATATCTCCCTGTTGGATCACCATCTACTCCATAAGTTCCTAAATAGTAGAGGTACTAGAAGTACTTGAAGTAGAAGGAATATCCCTAGTCCTACTTCTAGATCTCCATCCAACATGAGATTCATAAGTTTTTATATTGGCAGACCCAATAGATTTTAGAGGTTCAATCCCTCCTCATCTACTCTAAAATCAATTTCTGCATGTTTACATAGTGTGAAGATCAGGGCAGGGTGTGCTAAACTTCCATTAATCTCTCCAAAAGTATTAGATCGAGTGTTCCTATAAATAATATAGCCTACATCTATCCTTTTTATTTGTTGAATACAGAAGTTCAAGATGGCTCTATCCTTTGTAACCTCACTATGATGATTTTTTAGTATCATTCTTCCAGAAATAAAGTAGTGTTAGGCCTTAGTTACTACATTTAATTTAGAAAGAGGAAAGTTTACCTTAACACCATTCTGCATCTTCCAGGTTCCTCTTTCATCAGTAAGAAAATAAATAACTTTATCTAAGGCCTCATTGGTAGTAGAAAATGATTTGTACTCGCATCTATATGACCACGACTTTATATATGCTTAAAATATAAGATAAATATGGACGTAATAAATATTCAATAAGTGTAAAGTCACACTTATCAACACAAGTATACGTATCGCTCAAGTAATATAGGGCTCTAATTGAGTCCAAGATATCGATCCCACATGGAGTGGTTTAGAACTGTAAACTAAGATTTTAGAAAAGTAATACTTTAATCACAACAATGAAGTTCAATTTGCTTATCTGTCACTAATAGAAATTGAAAATAGGTAATTTTAATAACTATTAAATAACTAATGATATTAAGGAGGGTTTAGGATAATTTTAATAACTAATAAATAACTAATGATATAAAGTAGGGTTTACTAACTAATAAATAACTAATGATATAAAGTAGGGTTTAATTGTGATATTCAATATATAAGAAAACATTCTTCTCCTTATCAAGAAATTATAGTGAATGGATAAAATGAATTAGTTCAATTTATATTGTGTCAAAGAGGAGCATACCTATTCTTTACCCTTTGGTCCAGGCATAAAGAACATTGAATAATCCTACGCTTGTTTACTGAATCTGCGGCTAGGCTGGGAGGATACCGGCTCTCACTTTGGAGCTCCCACGTTCCCCTCACCTGAGGGCTAACATCTACACTTCAGTACCCAAACGATAGGACCGAATTGGGGATTTTAGTATGTCACTTTAAAATCTCCAATTTTACGCCCGATAATATTATTTCCCTATTTATTTGCACTCAACTTCCAAGGGCTTTGACCTGCCTGAATCTTGGATGTAATCTTCACTTTAGTTGTAAAACTCAA